>BQMB01001051.1:0-176408 GCA_027943415.1 Closterium sp. NIES-67
AATGACTAGAGTGGAAACCTAGAACAAATACTAGTTGGTTGTACTCACTAGAAGCATACCTCAGTCTAGCCTATAACTTCTACATAGATAATATGTATAAGTTGACACACCCCCTAGGCTAGACAAGGGGTGAAACTAAACAAGAAACAAACAGCTCAGGGCGGCACTACTAGTCCAACCACTGAGGCAGGGGTCTGGAGACCAGTCAGCAAGAATACAACCAAAACTGAAGCAAGCCAGGGTGGCACTACTAGTCCAGCCACTGGAGGTAAGGCCACAAGGCCAGTCTGACAAGCATATATAATAGAGAGTACACAATCAGGATCCTAACAGGGGAGCAGCTACAGGAACAAGACCAAGCTGTACACAGTGCCGCTGATGATCTTTAGGCGCAAGCGCCTTAGTAAAGATATCAGCTGTGTTGGCACCTGAGGCCAAGTGAACTACGCGGGCCTGGCGGCGCTGCTGTAGCTCACGCAGGAGAAAGTACCGCAGCTGGATATGCTTCGCTCTGCCCTCAAGCCGAGGCTCCTGACACAGGAGTATCATGGCCCTGTTGTCAGCGTACAGGACCGGGGCAGAGCTAGGCCGCTCACCTAAGTCTGTGAGCAAGAAGGTCAGCCAGCGGAGCTCCTGTGCCGCCATGGCACCAGCGTAGATCTCAGCCTCACAGCTAGACTGAGCCACAGACGACGAGCGAGTGGATCTCCAAGAGATAGCACCCGAACCAAGGCTGAAACAGTAGCCCTGTGACGACCTGAGCGTCTCAGCGTCGTCTGCCCAAGAAGCGTCTGTGTGCCCAGTAAGGACCACTGGCCTGCGTCCTCCTAGCACTAACCCCATGCCTGATGTACTAGCAAGATAACGCAAAACCCTCTTAGCGGCAGACCAGTGCTGAGGTCGGTGTCTGCCTGTAGCCACAAAGCGAGCCAGGATGCTGAGAGGGTATGCGAGATCTGGGCGCGTGCAAGTCATCAGGTACATGAGGCAACCCACCAGCTCTGCGTAGGGGCCACTGGGCTCTACTGGCTCCTCAGGAACGGGAGCAGAGAGCCCATGGTCTACGGGTAGAGGTGTGGGCTGTGCGGAGGAGAACTGAAGACCGAACCTCTGAAGGACCTGACGCACCAAGTGTGACTGGGTCAGAGTGATGGTGCGTGCTGCTCTGTCCCTGGAGATCTGCAGGCCAAGATAGCGACGCAGCTCTCCAAGGTCAGTGCAGGTGTGTCTCTTCAGCAGCTCAGCCTTCACAGAGGCCAGTGCGTCCCTGTCAGGAGTAGCGAAGACCAGGTCGTCTACGTAGACAAGGATGTAGAACGGAGTCTGGCCGGAACGCACAAACAGTGAAGGGTCAGCAGAGGACGGAAAGAACTGCAGGTCTGCTAACGTGGCACGTAGCGTGTCGTGCCACTCGCGGGGAGCCTGACGCAGGCCGTAGACCGGGCGCCTGAGAAGCCACTGGGTCCCAGGAGGGAAGGTACCAGTGAAGCCCTGTGGTCGGCGCAGGTAGACCTGCTCGTGTAGGCTGCCCTGAAGAAAGGCAGTAGAGAAGTCGAGGGAGTGAAGCTCGTAGTCACGCTGTGCTGCTACGTGTAGCAGCGCCCGAAGAGTGGTCATCTTCGGGGTCGGGGCGAAGGTCTGGAAGAAGTCAACCCCCTCGCGCTGACTGAAACCTCTGGCCACGTAGCGCGCCTTGAAGACAGGCGGCTCTCCAGGGGGGCGCTTCACCTTGAAGAGCCACCGACCATCGACTACGTTCACCCCAGGCGGGGGAACTGCGTCGACGTAAGTGCCGGTGGACCTCCAAGATGCCATCTCCTGCTCCATGGCAGCTATCCACTGAGAGGCCCAAGGTCCCGAGGTGGCCTCAGCGTAGGTGCGAGGGGTCGGGATGTCGAAGGCGTCTGGGTCACCCTCAGGGACTAGGAGCATGGAGCAGAGATGGGGAGCAGCCTCGGAAAGGAAAGCCAGCTCGTACTGCCTGTCCTCTAGGACGTCACTGCCAAGGGCAGGAGCACCCCCGACGGACAGAGGACGGGCAGGGTCAGAGACCAGAGCGGTAGCGTAGTCAAGGCGGCGGGTAGAAGCGAAGTCAGCGACAGCGGCGACAAGCGCGTCAAGGCGCGAGACAGGAACAGCAGGGTCGGTAACAAGAGAGGCAAGGACCCGAGGGACAAGGGGACGAGAAGCACGGAGGTAGTCAGAGAACGGAGGAGGTGCAACAGCAAGGGACGAGGGAGGAGGGGACGGGAGGAGGGGAGGACGAGACGAGCGGGAACGGAGCAACATAGGGTGGGTGGGCAGGACAGGAGAGACGGGACGAGCACGGGGGGGACGGCGAGCCCAAACGTGAGACGGAGGGGTAGGGTCAGGGGACAGCGGAGGAGACACAGGAGGGGAACGAGGAGGAAGACGGGCCGGAGACGAGTCCGGCGGCGGGAACACAGGACCGTAGACAGGGAGGTCAGCAGGCGGTGGGGGAGACACCGGCGCGCGGTCCGGTGAGGGAAGGCCGAGCAGGCGGAGAGCGGAAACCGGCGGCGACGGCTGCTGCGGCGGCGACGACGGCTGGGCCGGAACTCTCGGACCAGCAGAGGCAGAACGACCGTCGGCAGAACACTCAACAGCAGCACCCCCAGAACCAACACCCCCAGAGCGAGAACCCCTCCAACACCAGCGGCACCCCCAGAAGCCGCAGGACGAACACCCTCCTCCACACCAGCACCCCCAGGGGCCAAGAGCGGCGGCGGCAGTGGCGGCAACGGCTGCGGCGGCGGCGACAGCGGCGACGGCTGCGGCAGCGACAGCGGCGGCGGCGGCGACGGCTGCGGCGGTGACGACAGCGGCGACGGCTGCGGCAGCGACGGCGACGGCGGCGGCAGCGGGGTCGGCGACTGCGACAGTGGGGGCGGAGGCACCGGGGAAGGGGGACGCGGCAAGGACGGACCGGGGGTACCACCAGAGTCAGCAGACTCCTCAACGGGGACAACCGACGGGAGGGGAGTGACGTGGGAGACACCAGACGGGGCAGGACGAGGCGGGAGAGGGGCAGGGGCTACCGGGGGAGAGGGAGCAAGGAACAGGGGGGGGGCAACTGGGAGACCTCGGTGAGGGAAGCGGCGGTAGAAGGAGACGGACTCGTCAAAGGTGACGTCACGAGAGTGGAGGAAGCGGTGAGACGGCGGGTGGTAGAAAAGCCAGTCAGACGAGTCCAGGGGGAAACCGAGGAAGACACAGGGGACAGTGCGGGCAGTGAGCTTGTCCGTGCCAGAGGCACGAACGTGAGCAAGGCAGCCCCAGACGTGGAACGCAGACGCGTCACCGGGGGACCCGGTCCAAAGGAGGGTCGGCGAAACCTGCGGCCGCTGGGAGCGTGGCCACAGGTTAAGCTGGTGAGCAGCGTAGCGAACAGCGAACGGCCACAAAAAATGGGGGGCATCGGCATGGATCATGGAGGTACGGGCGACCTCCATGACCAAGCCGATGCGGCGCTCAGCAACCCCATTCTGCTGTGGCGAGTCCGGCAAGGTGTACGACTGGGTGATGCCCTCCGCACGACAGAACTGTCCAAGCCGACCAGAGGCGAACTCGCCGCCACGGTCGGAGTGGAGACACAACACGGGGAGACCGCGGTGGAGACGCGCAGCCACAACCCACGGGAGAAGAACGTCGGGCACGTCGGCCTTCCGCTCCAGGGAAACACCGTGGTGTAGCGCGTGTAGTCGTCGACGAGCACAAGGAAGTAGCGCTCACCGCGCGGTCCGGGGACGGGGGCAGGGCCCCAAACGTCCAAGTGCAGGGTCTGAAGGGGGGCAGTAGCAGGACGCAGCGAGGAGGAGTGAGGAGCACGGCGAAGCCGACCCTCGACGCAAGGCGTGCACGGTGGCGCAGTCGAGGGAGGAAGGGCAGGGAGCGACGCAGGGAGACCTAAGACAAGACCGTGCTGGGACATGTGACGCAGACGCGGGAGAGCAGGGTGACCTAAGCGGTGGTGCCAGAGAAGGGAGGGGTGAGCGAGGGACCGACACGAGCAAGCTGCAGCGACCTGGGAGGACGCACCAACCGGGGGGGAAGCGGTGTCTAGGGTAAACAGACCGGACACCGGGTCCCGGGGGAACGTCGCAAGGGGGGAACCTGAGACAGCCTCAGAACAGACAGCGAACCGCTCGTGCCCGGGGAACGTGGTGGTGACGCCGAGGTCCTGGAGACAGCCGACACCAACCAGGTTCCTGGAGAACGAGGGAACGTGGAGGCCAGTAAGGGAGCCTGAGGGAACTGCCGGACAGGGAAGGGACGTAGAACTGCGCGCGACGACCGGACCCGCAGAGGGGTCAGCGAGAGAGACAACAGCAGGTGCAGCAAGCGGCGTGAGCGTGGAACGGTCGCGGAAGAAGCAGGCAGAAGCACCGGAGTCGAGAGTGAAGGACAGCGACGCAGTGGCGGAGGCCGGGGACGGAGCCGGTGCAGCGACTAGACTAGGCAACCTAGGCAGTCCTACGCCTGACGCAGCAGGGGAGGCTAAGCTACACAGTGGTGCAACACCTAAACTAGAGTACACAGGGTAATAAGATCCAGCAAAACTAGAAGTGTCAGAATACAAAGCATGCAAAGCAGCACCTAGCTGATCCATGTCTAACTCAAAGATCGGCACGCCCTGGCGGAGCAGGCTGTGCCAGTCGGGGAGGTCCGGGGCCGGGCCAAAGCGACGACGAAAGAGATCGTCGAGGCGGCGGAAACAGCGGGCGGTCGGGTGCGGGCGGCGGCACAGAGTGCCGCGAAGAGGCCCGGTCTGAAGCTGGTACTGGCAGGTGACAGCACCGGAGCCGCCGGTAGACGCCAAGCTGCGCGGGCCGCCACCACGGCCACTACCTCCGGAGGTGCCGGGCCAACCAGGCGGGAGACGGGCCCACTGCTGCGGCGACTGCTGCTGGGACGGTAACTGCTGCTGGGGCGGCGGCTGCTGCTGCGGCTGGGCTGCTGCTCCTGCCCACCAGTGGTAGTCCCCGCAGGCGGATTACCGTCACCACCACTACTGCCACCACCACCCCTACCCCCCTGGCGACCACGGCCACCGCGGCGCGAGCGCTGCTGCGGGTGGACCGCACCAGCCGACTCGGTGAGAGGGGCCGCCGAGGCGACCGCAGCCGAAACGTCAGTGAACGCACACTGGGAGGGGGCACAACCGTGAAAGATAGAAACTGCCGGCGCACCGCTCGACTGAGCGATAGTGCGCTGGCGAGTCTCGATCTCGGTGAGGTGTCGACAAAGGCAGTGAGAGTGAGGTCACCCGGGTGCTGGCTAAGAAAGTGATCGCGAGCACTAGCGAGGCGGTCTGGCAGGCGCATGGCGATAAAATAGAGCGTCATGCAGAAAGGGGGGGGGGAGCGCAGTGAGCTGGGCAGCAGTGCTGGCAGTGCGATAGCGGGTCTCTAGGGCACGCAGGTGAGTGGCAAAGTCTGCGACGGTAGGGAAAGCTGCAAGGTCTGGGAAAAGCATAGGGAAGAGCAGGCGACCAGCAGAAGCAGACGCGGGTGTGGAATAGCGGGCAATAACAGCGTCTAAGTAAGCTTTGGCCGTCTCAATAGTAGCAAAACGCGAGCGCTCAGAGACAGGGAGGGCGTGGCTAATGGCAACCTGAGCGACTGCATCGCGGGAGTCCCAGACCGCACGGGCAAGCGCAGCAGTAGAGAAGGTCTCACGGTCATCAGAGGAGGGATCAGCAGGGAGGGGAGCAGGTGCGGGGGACGGGGGAGCAAGCCGTCGACATGGACAACCAAAGAGTGGCCATCCTGGCGCTGACCTGTAAGGTGCGGCGGAGATCGGAGAGCCAGGCGGCGAAGTCAACCGCATGGCCCTCCGCGTCCAGTCGGAGCACGAAGTCCGCCATCGTGCAGGGTCAGCGGCACAGCTCCACAGGAACACAGCGACAGCCCCTCCAGCACGGCGGCCGCGAAGCGCCTCAGCACGGGCGAGCAGAGGAGACGGAGCCCGAGGCGGCACGGCAGGACGAGCCGGGGCGAAGGGGTCAGGCAGGTGCGGTGGGCCAGGCAGGTGCTGGCCAGGGCCAGGAAGGCACGGCGGGGCCAGGCAGGCGCGGCGGGGGCCAGGCAGGCGCGGCGGGGCCAGGGAGGCGCGGCGGGGCCAGGGAGGCGCGGCGGGGGCCAGGCAGGCGCGGCAGGGCCAGACAGGTGCGGCGGGGCCAGGCAGGCGCGACGGGGCCAGGCAGGCGCGACGGGGCCAGGCAGGGGCGCGACGGGGCCAGGCAGGCGCGGCGGGGCCAGGCAGGCGCGCAGGTCCAGGGAGGCGCGCGGGGCCAGGCAGGCGTGAGGGGGCCAGGCAGGGCGCGACGGGGCTAGGCGGGCGCGACGGGGCCAGGCGGGCGCGACGGAGCCAGGCAGGGCGCGACGGGGCCAAGCGGCGGGCCAGGCAGGTGCGGCGGGGCCAGGCAGGCGCGACGGGGCCAGGCAGGCGCGACGGGCCGGGCAGGGCGCGACGGGCCGGGCAGGCGCGGCGGGGCCAGGCAGGCGCGGCAGGGCCAGGGAGGCGCGGCGGGGCCAGGCAGGCGGACGGGCCAGGCAGGCGTGACGGGGGCCAGGCAGGGCGCGACGGGGCTAGGCAGGGCGCGACGAGGCCAGGCGGGCGCGACGGGAGGCCAGGCAGGGCGCGACGGGGCCAAGCGGGCGCGACGGGGCCAGGCAGGGCGCGACGGGGCTAGGCAGGGCGCGACGGGGCCAGGCGGGCGCGACGGGGCCAGGCAGGGCGCGACGGGGCCGAGCGGGCGCGACGGGGCCAGGCAGGGCGCGACGGGGCTAGGCAGGGCGCGACGGGGCCAGGCGGGCGCGACGGGCCAGGCAGGGCGCGACGGGGCCGAGGGCGCGACGGGGTCAGGCAGGGCGCGACGGGGCCAGGCAGGGCGCGACGGGGCTAGGGTGGCGCGACGGGGCTAGGGTGGCGCGACGGGGCCCAGGAGGGGCGCGACGGGGCTAGGAGGCGCGACGGGGCCCAGGAGGGGCGCGACGGGGCTAGGGTGGCGCGACGCTAGGGTGGCGCGACGTGGCAGGAGGGGGGGGGGGGCGACGTGGCTAGGAGGCGCGACGGGGCTAGGAGGCGCGACGTGGCCTAGCTAGGGTATGGGCGGAAGCGGTAGGTGGGGGATGCTAACCTACGCGTGATACCATGTCAAAGTGAGAACGAATAATGACTAGAGGTGGAAACCTAGAACAAATACTAGTTGGTTGTACTCACTAGAAGCATACCTCAGTCTAGCCTATAACTTCTACATAGATAATAAGTATAAGTTGACATTACAGTACATGTTGCCTGACTTGTAAATAAACCTGCCAGCCATGACAGGTTGTAAATGTAAACGCATGAAGAGCATGATAGGGCAACGCTGCGAGTTGGCGATGCCCATTGCCTTGGTTTCTAGAAAGCTCCAACGAGAAAAGAAAGGCATTTTGGCATGGAAAACGAATACCCAAACAGAGACTAGAACAAACGAGCGAGCGCCAACGAACCAAGCACTGGAAAACAGGTCCCTCTGCGGTATGGAGATTCACCACTAAAGCTGCTGGGCTGATGCTACTCCTAGGATTGTTAGCTGCTGCTGACGGGATTCCCATGGGATACTAGTACTACCCAAGACACGGACGTCGTCGCGTGACGACGAAGGTGCGTGTTACCCTGTAACGCCGTAACGCTGTAACATGTGTCTTCTGCCCTATGAATCCGAATCGGAGCTCTTCTTTGTGAACCACTCCAGCTGAGGACAAGAGGGGGGACAGGGCAGGGTGGAAAAGGGAGAGGGGAGGGGGGGAACGGATGCATGGTGAGAGGCATGAAGGTTGGGTGATGAGGGAGGGGCGTGGTGATGGGGGAGGGGGTCGAGAGCAGGAAGGGAGAGGGTGTTGCAGTAGAGAGGTGGGGAGGATGCACCACAAAACGGGGAGTGGTGGGGAGTGGTGGAGAGTGGTGGGAAGAAAGAGGCCAGCAGTGGTAATTATGAAATGACGCATTTGGATGGTAGAGTGACCAGGGGTGAATCCTAGCTTCAAAACATAGAAGAGTGCAGAGACAATGACAACGCATACAGTACAAAACATGGCGCTCAAGATACCAGGGGACCAAAAGAGCCCCAACAGGTGGAGAGAGCCCGCTGGTGGTCACCTAACCGCACAGCTATGTGGCCGCTGTGGCCGCTGTGGCTGCCGTGGCTGCTGGACAGCTCGGCTGCTAGACTGCTGAGCTGCTGGGCTGCTATGGCTGCTGCGACCAGCGAGCACGGGCGTACCTTCCAGGCGTAGAAGAGCACAAAGACAATGATGCCCGTGGACCACACAGCAGCAAAGGACTACTTAAAATGGGTTGGGATGGTCAAGCAGCACTACAAGCTGCCAGCTAGCCAGCTAGCACGGCAACCACAACCCGCAAGCACAAACCCCCCTACCTTCCAGGCGTAGAAGAGTGCAAAGACAATGACATCCGCGGACCATACGGCAGCAAAGGACTTCCAGACGAGCGGCAGGGTGACGTTGACTAGAGGCACGACGAGGAAGAGGTAATTGAGAGCTGTCTTCTCGTTCTCACTGCAGTCGCGCCGCCCGCAGGGACGGGATGGCTGGGGGGGGGGGGGGGGGGGGAAGGGGGGTGAGATGGGGGGAGACAGAAGCAGAGGGGAGAGAGAAAGAGAGGGAGATGGAGGAGAGAGGGGGAGGAGGGTGGGGGTGGGGCGGGGAGAAACGACAGAGACATGAGCGAGTGAGGTGTTGGCGGGGGGAGGGAGGGAGAGAGGGGCAACGTTGACAAGGTGCACGACGAGGAAGAGGTAGACAGGGAGTGAGGGCTGTCTTCTCGCCGCCGTCTGCACGACCATGCAGTCGCGTGCTCGCAGGGACAGGGTGGCTGGGGGAAGAGGGAGAGGGGAGTGTGGCGATGGTAAGGGGACGCTGGGAAGAGAGGGAGGAGGCGGAGAGAGATATAGAAGAGAGACTAAAGATGGTCTCTCAACCAACCTGATGCGATGTAAAAGCCGAATTTACGCCTGTATGTATGAAGTTGTATAAGATCTCAGAAATCAGCCCTTATCATGATTCGCCACCACCAAACATCCATACAGACAGAATGCATTTCCAAGAGCCACTGGATGCCCATACAGTCACGCACCCACATAGAGACACACACCGATCTGATCGCACCCATGTAGAGTCACGCCCCGATCAATTAAAACCCACGTAGAGTCACACACTGATCAATTCACACACCCACATAGAGGTACACATTAATCATCTCACACCCACCGAGCATCCATATGGACCACATGCCATGAGCCGCCAGAGGTGCATGCAGCCACAGTCACGCCTTTAGGAAAGATTGACTGCCCTATGTCCACCCAGGGAATCCAGATCGGCCCCACGCAGAGCATCCAAATGGACCACCTGCCCATGAGCCGCCAGATGCCCATACCATACCATACAATATTATAACAGACCATACCGCACAGGTCCTTGAAACGCCATAAAGCCGCAGGCGCGGCCAGAAGCAAAAACGAGGAACTCCCCACCCCACCCCACGCTCTAAACATCACCACATGCCCATGAGCCGCCAGAGGCCCATAGCAAGCACGCACATCCATAAGCCACAGTCCCGCACGCCCATCGGAAAGAGTGACTGCACATGCCATGCCAGTGCCAACACTCAAGGAACATGCCATATGGACCACACCGCATCACATGCCCGCCCATGAGGCGCATTCACGCAGATAAGCACCTCACTCACATCACAGCCCAAATTCTCACTCACCCAGCTCCAATTCATCCTTCCCCGTGTCGTCCCCAACAGTGGCTCCCCACTCACTGGACGTCCACATGGACCACATGGCACATGCCCATGAGGCGCCAGAGGTCAGCAGCACTCTCACATCCATGCCTCCCCACATGCATGCGCGCAAATGAGCCACATTCACATCCTTAAAGCGGCACTCACTGAACATCCAGATGGACCACATGCCCATGAGCCGCCAGAGGTCGGGCTCGTCAGAGGGGAACACGAGGTTGTAGGAGAGCAGCCCGCCCAGCGCCATGCAGAGGTACGCCTGCACCTCGAAGATGGTGTACAGGGCGGAGCCCGGCACCGCTGGGTTCTTGGACTTGGTGGACGCGCGCGGGGCGAAGGTGGTCGCCGTCTTCTTCACCGCCTGGTGGTGTTTGGGAAGGGTAGAGGGTTGCGTTTGGAGCAAGAGGAGGGACGGGGGTGGAGAGCGGAGAAAGAAAAGGGGAGAGCTGAGGCGGGTACTGCTGGGCTCTTGAACTAAAAGGATGCACGTGGACGGGTGGGGGCGGGAGAGGGAAGGCGGTCGCTGTCTTGCTCACCACCTGGCGTTTTATTTTGGCGCGGCCGAGGGGGAGGGTGAAGAGAGGGAGAGAGGAGGGGAAAGAGAGGGAAGAGGATGGGAAAGAGAGGAGAGAGGAGGGGAAAGAGAGGGAGAGAGGATGGGGGAGAGAGGGAGAGGAAGGGGGGGCCCGGGGGGAGGGGGGGAGAGACGGGGGGTTCAATGGGTGTGAGGAGAGGGAGGGGCGGGGGGGTGTAGGTAACACCGCTTTGCGCTAAAGTGCAAATCCATTCTGCAAAGGCGCGTGAATCACGTGACTCTTTTCTTTAGGCACCGTCTAAGGAGACGAAGACGAAGACGCAGATTAGTCGTCGGATGAAAAGGACGCTGCGCCCCATTTGATAAGACGCACATGCAACGAGATAAGTCTTCTTTTCTAGCACAGCCGCGAAGCCGCACTCCGCAAAGCGGCCAGCGCGGGAAAACAAGGCAATGCGCCATCGTGTTAACGCGTCAACGCGTCACGGCTCGAACCTTGGAGATTTCTTTGCTGACGTCAACGTCGCTGATGCTGCCGTCACCCACTGCTGGGCTCGCGGCGCCCTCTGCTTGCTGTGTCTCCGGCTGCTGAGCCGCGGCGCGTACTATGGAGAACGAGCGCTTTGTAAATGCGCCTCGAGATCGCACGGGCAGGAGGAACAATCCACGCGAAGCGACGCGTGAAGCTGGAGCCACTGTTCTGGCGACACGTGGCACGGGTAGAGCCGCCTCAAAGACAGCCGCGGCGGGAGCAAGCAGCGCCATGGCTCTGGTAGCTTCAAGCCACGTATTCAGGCGCTGAGGTGACGCCACGTTGCAGATAAGCAGGAAAATCCGAACGTTCGACGTGGCAGCAGGAAATCACAAAGCTGAAGTGCAAGTGGGTCGAATGGATGAGGTGTTGAACGGGGACGCTGAGGAGCGAAGCCTGGTTCACGCTACTAGCAGGGCTGAAAAGCGACATTGATATATGCATGAACCAGATTCATTTAAATCCAGCCATAGTTAAATATATTCCAATATAGGCCAAATTTCATCACGTTCCAACCTTCGCTAAAACCGACAATTTCTATCCCTCAGCTGGCATTAGAGAGAATACGCATAGAAAGAATATGTTATCACGGGTCAAGTCTTCATTGGGGCTAGTCACTTGGGAGAATACACCATAATGGCTTAGTGAGATGTTTTTAGGTGACGTTGAGCCGCTGGCGGAAGTCCTCAGCCATCAAGGGCAGGCCTTCTCGCAGGGTCACCTGTAACATCCGAGCGGGAAAAAAAAAAATCAAAAAAAAAAAAAAAAAAAAAAAGCCCTTCAGAGCCATGATCAAAAGATTCACCATAGCAAGTAGTAAAAAAAAAAAAAAAAACTGCAAACCAGGAAAACGCACTCTGGGCTCCCATCCAAGGATCTCCTTGGCCTTGGTGATGTCTGGCTTGCGCTGGCGCGGATCGTCAGGGGTGTTCTCCACAATCTTCCACGAGGCAGATGGCTCAATCAGCTGCACACACAAAAAGATGAAAAAGATTTTGAAAAACAGGGGCATGGAAGGGGTATGAAACAACAGCCAAATCTACACAAGCTCCATGTGTCAAGGCATGAGCAAGAGAGAGTTGAACTGGAGGGGGTTCCAACCAGTTAGAAGGTCCATCGCATGCATGTCATCATAAGCACACACATTAAGACTTCCATGCTGGCATTGTACACCTTGCAATGAACGTGCACACATAAACTGATAAGTAGAAATGGCGTGAAATGGCAGGTGTGACTAGACAAGACTGGCGCTACAACCAGCCCGGAAGTAAGATGCAACCGACGCCCATGCCATGCAATGGCCCTCAGCCCTTCCCCCTTTTTTCCACCCACAACCCCCCTCCCCTCAAAGCACCAAGTCGGGGATTGAAGTGTTTGCTGCATAGAAAAGCAACGCACCTCTTTGACTGCAGCTGCCAGCTCTAGCATGGTGAACTCACCTGATCAGGATAAGGATGGGGTGAAATCAGCAGAGTAACAAGTATGAGGAGAGAGCAGGAACGCAATAGGCTTAAAGGTGCACCAGAAGAAGCAAGAGTGATTGCAAAATAGTGTGTGCAATTGAACAAAAAGATCAAACAGGTAATCTAGTGCAGCACACGTTTCACAAGGTTTTCCTTGCCATGGCATCTGTCGCATCACAACCCTCCCTGCTCTTGTTCCTGTACCCTCTTCTTGCCCTACTACTCAGGGGCCTTACACAATAAAAAGCACACAACTTCCCCACCAAACCAAACCCAGATCCCATCATCCCAAGAGCCAAGGTTCAAATTTTCGATTGTGGATACTTGCGGTTGGAAACTTCCGACAGAAAGTTTCGGCCAGATTTTGAATATTTCGGTCAAATTTCATTAGAACTCCTTTTTTTCGTAATCCTGCCAAATATTCCACATGTACTACACACAACCATCGTTTGCAGTCTAGAGAGCTGGGGAGTACAAAAACACTTTGAAATGTCACTAATCCTAGGAGGCTTCTGAGCCACTATCGCCATCGCAAATCTCCCAAGGGAAGATCACCTTGGACCCGTTAACAGCATCCCTAGTTTGCGCTATCATCGCCACTCTCAGCTTCTTCTCCTTCCCTTTTTTGGGCGCACTACCGCTTCCCCTTCATACCCTTCCCCGCCCTCCCTTCGCACAACATCTCTTCCGAAACTTGCAGCCGAATTTTTGCACCGAAAGCGGGAAACCCAATTTTGATGATTTCGACGTAAAGTATCGACAGAAAGTTTCGAAAACGAAACTTCTGTAAAAAAAAACAAAATTTCGGCGAAATTTTGAACCTTGCCGAGAGCAACACCCCGTCCCCAATGTCATGCACCTGCACGTCAGCCCACGCACCAGGGTTCCCCAGGTTGATGGGGCCGGTCACAGGGCCCTCCATGAGCTTGATCAGACCGTCCACCTGTCCAAGGAGAGGGGGGCAGCGCGCAGGGAGGCAGCACGCAGGAAAGGAGCAGGCAGGGATGCAGCAGGCACATGTGTGTGGGTGTGTGTGGTGTGATGGAGGAGCGAACGGGATGGAGAGTTGTGACAAGTGGTGGTGACGAAGGCTCAGAGGTGGCCCAGCAAGGCAAGGTGGAGGCGAGATGTAAGAGGCAACGATGCATTGAAATTGAATTAGGATGGTGGTCAATGCATGCCATTAGCATGGCATGGGCATGGCATTAGCATGGCGTTCGCCAGACATTAGCATGGTACGGTCATGGTGTTGGATCACAATGGCAAGATGTTGCATGTGAACCACATACCATGTCAGCGACGTAGCAGAAGCTACGGGTCTGGGAGCCTGGAGCCTGCACTGTGAGTTCCTCTCCCCTGCATGGGACAGCGAGCAAGAGTCAAGGGTGCATGGACACAAAAGAGCAGAGAACAGGGGTGGACACAAGACAGCAGCGCATGAGTGAACAACGACAAGGGGGGCATGGCATGGCAGAACGACGAGCAAGACGAGCCAACCAATCGCAAGGGAGAGGACCAAAAAAGGGTGGGACTAAAATCGGGTTGTGGAACTGGGTGGCGGGTAGAGCCCCCATCGCCATCACCATCAACAACTCGGGGAAGGGCTATCACCGTCGGTAACAAGCCAAGCTCTTGACATTCACCTGAAGGCCTGGGCGATGAAGTTGCTGACCACGCGGCCATCGTCAATGTTCATGCGAGGGCCGTAGGTGTTGAAGATGCGCGCCACTCGGATCTCTGCAGTGGTGCGAGGGGATGGGATGGGATGGGATGGGAACAAGGGGAGAGCAATGAGAGCGATGAGGGCGCTGAGAGCGATCAGAGCGAGAGGGAGCGGTGTGAGCGTCGGGGTGAGATGGGGATGGGGCGGGCGGCGGGTGGGGAGGTGGGGAGAGTGTAGATTTCAACGCAATCATAACCTTTGTATGCCATTCATATCACTTGGCCACGGTTCACCATCGACGTCTTTCCACCACTCCTTCCCTTTCCTTCCCTTTCCTTCCCTTTCCTTCCCCTCCCATCCATCCCCTTCGCATCCCCCACCCTCCCTTCAGCACCCCATCCCCACATCCCCCACGCCACCCTCTCCCCTCCCCCAACCCCTCTCCCAAACCAAATGCTCCCCTTCTCCCAAGATCGGTCCATGCCACTCACCGACGCCGTGTTGCCGGTGGTAGTCAAACATGAGCGTCTCCGCCACTCGCTTGCCCTCGTCGTAGCAGCTCCGCACGCCTAGGGAGGGGAGAGAGAGCGAGAGAGAGGGTGAGAGGGAGAGAGGGGGGGAGAGAGGAGAGGAGGAGGCGCGAAGATCAGGGGAGATGGGAAGGTGGAGGGTTAGAGGGAGAAGAAGATTTTGAGGAGAAACGCAGTGAATTTTGAATGGGAAATCGGGCTGAATCAAGATGTGCATGCTACTGCGTTGATGCACAAATGGCTGGCATAACAATGGGTGACGCAACATGGGACGCGTACAGTGGGGCAACGCTGGCCATGCCTCGACTGGGAGAAATGGCTCTACACATAGATTTCTCATTGATGCGAGATTGCTCATCAACCACCCACCGATGGGGTTGACGTTGCCCCAGTAGGTCTCCTTCTGCGGGTGCTCCAGGGGATCGCCGTATACCTCTGACGTTGACGTCAGGAGAATCCTGTGAGCAGGGATAACGACGACGAAGAGGCCAACGAGGTAGCATGAGTGGAGGCAACGAGGAGATAGTGTGCAAAATCTGCAACAGGAATGATATAAAATCTGAAGTTAGGTAAAATAGCAACAGAAGGGTCCGAGAGAAGTCCGGATGACGTAAGGTCTGAGTTTGGATCGAGAAAGTTGAGCGGAAAAGACGGGAAGGAGAAGCAGCTGAGCGGTCCTCCTTACCTTGCTCCCACTCGCTTCGCCAGTCCGAGCATGTTCAGTGTACCCATCACGTTGGTCTTAATGGTCTGCACAGGGCGAACGGCGAGACATCAGCGCAGAGAAGTCAATGCAACCGGGGCAAATAAAACGTGACAGCAGCAGGCCCGAAATAGCTCGGGAGACTTAAAATTGAAGAAAACCACACGAAATTTGCGCTTGCCGTGAGGCTCGCAGCCATGCAGCGGATCTGAGGGTGCATCCGTACAGACCAAACAGATGGCCGTCAGGTCTACTACGAACGTGTCGGCAGCTGAATCCAGTCCACAAAACCCTCCCCCTTTATTGTACTTACCTTCACCGGATTATACTTGTAGAAGATCGGCGAAGCGGGACACGCCAGATGGTAGATCTGATCCACCTCCACCAGAAGGGTCTCCGTGACATCTGCAAACACGCCAAAACCACGTCATATGCAGTTCAGAAATCGTCGTTTCAAGTAACTTGACAGGAACATTTTGGGCTGTTTTAAACTTTAGTTGCGAGGGACACATGAGCCTGATCTGGCAATCCGGCGTGGCGTTTGGCTACCAATTCGTCGGCCATAAGACGGCACGTACATGTGGAGCGACGAGGACAGAAAAGCCAACGATGTGGAGGGGAGCGGATCGCATTCGTACCATGGCGAATAATTTCAAAGTTTGGGTGGCCGATCCACTGCCGGATGTTGTCCTTAGTCCCGGTGAAGAAGTTGTCGGCCACGATAACCTGAGACGGAGACCGAGACAACGTGAAACAAGTTAAGTGGGTTCGCGGAATATTAACTAGCGCAGGAGAAGGGAAACAGAATCGAAATAAACGGATGTGACGAAATAAACAGAGGGAAAGCCTGACAAACGAACCTCATGGCCTGCTTGCATAAGCCTGTCGACAAGGTGCGATCCAATGAATCCCGCACCTCCGGTTACCAGCACTCTCAGGCGAGGCTGCATCAGGGAGAGATGCAGGAAACAGAGAGAAATCAGCTAAAGAAAATGGTGAAATCAAGCGTAGCCCCAGCACATTTCATTGTTGCCTGAAACGTGCACAATGTGCTGGAAGGGAGGAAATATTATCATAGGAATGGCGATCGGGTTTCACCGATCATTCGGTTCAACCGTTCATCCAGGACGATGGAAGCACGGAAATGCGTGAGCTTGAGTTCAGCAGCAGGAAAAACGACAACTCGGGAAAAGAAACCATCACAAGAACGTACGCTAGAATATTTAGACTGCCTGATCGGCGATGGGGGAGGAGGAATTCTCCTGTTCTCGCCTCCATTCTCTCCCGCCTTGTCAGCAGCACCGTTGTCGCTCATCTTGAGAGCTTATCACAAGGAGCTATGAGCACCAAGACAAGCCACAATCACCAGCCAGAGACCAAGTAGCTGGTGGAAAAGCTAAGCAGATAACAAGTGTTGTCGATATTCTCCAACACTGACTGACTTTGAAGACGGTCAAAATGTTCCTCAGACACACAAATGCACCTAACAACCGTCACAACAGATGGGCCTGGGCCAAATGTTCGATCCCCTGGGAAGATGGAGGCTTGTTCCTGTACAGTACCAGGTGAGGTGAGGAGGACACAAACCAAGGGTGCTCGTTACTGGCGGAAACTTGATGGGCGGGCCAGATGCGACCAGATTCATGCGACGAACCGAACGACGCCCACCTTTTTCGCTCGGAACGTCTGGTGATGTTTGATTTGACGGCGAGAAGTGCTCTACTGTCAAAGTTTCACGCGGGAAAATCGACGCTTGCGACTCGAAGGATGTCAGCCAGTGGGAGTGATGGGTCCGTCGACGGCTTTCGTGGGCAACAGTTGGATTGGATGGTACGTGTAGGAAGGACATGTCAGGTCTGGATTTTTCTCTTCTGCCCGTCGTTAGTTTTGGTCCTTTGATATTCCCTCCCTCTTACACAGCGCAGGCGTTCCAGCTTCTGGACGTCCATTTCGGAAGTAGATGCCTTAGTTTGTGATCACAAGCCGTTACCTACAAAGGACGGTGGTCGTGAATTCGTCACGCATTGACCTTGTCAGCTCCACCCCAACGCAACATAATGGATTCATTACTGTACTCCATCTTTGGCTTTCTTTCTAGTACATATACCCATTTCAACTATCACTTTCATTGCCACACTTTCACTAATAAAATGGCCTTTGTCGAGAACCATAAATTTCTTATAAATCTACCCCAATACGTACGTAACATCCAATATTATTCTTTTTTTTGTCAACAAAATGAGGCCAGCTTAATCGGCATAGCGTTGTAGGATTGGCAGCAAGGCCTATTTTCGATTTTTTGTCAAACATATCGTTGTATGTTGTTATAGACTACACAGGGTTGTGCCTTAGAGAGTACAACCCACTATGTTATATTCCCTTGTATGCCATGGTTCTAGTCATTCGTTAACTTTGATATGGTATTATGACTAGGTTAGGTCCCCCCCGCATACCAGCGCTTCCGCCATAGGTCCTAGCCGCCCCGTTGCCCTCCCGCCCGTGCAAGCCCGTCCCCTAGTGCCCCCCGTCACCTAACGCCTAGCTGGCCCCGTTGCCTAGTCGGGCCCGTCGCCCAGCCGGCCCCGTCGCCTAGCCGGCCCCGTCGCCTAGCCGGCCCCGTCGCCTAATCGACCCCGTCGCCCAGCCGGCCCTGTCGCCTAGCCGGTCCCGTCGCCTAGTCGCCCCCCTCGCCTAGGCGGCCTTGTCGCCTAGTCGGTCCCGTCGCCTAGCCGGCCCTGTCGCCTATCCGGCCCCGTCGCCTATCCGGCCTTGTCGCCTAGCCGGCCCTGTCGCCCAGCCGGCCCCGTTGCCTAGTCGGCCCTGTCGCCCAGCCGGCCCCGTCGCCTAGCCGGCCCCATCGCCTAGCCGGCCCAGTCGCCTAGCCGGCCTTGTCGCCTAGTCGGCCCCGTCGCCCAGCCAGCCCTGTCGCCTAGCCGGTCCCGTCGCCCAGCCGGCCCCATCGCCTAGCCGCCCCCCCCCCCTCGCTTAGTCGGCCCCGTCACTCCACCGGCCCCATAGCCTAGCCGGCACCGTCGCCTAGTCGACCCCGTCACCAAGCCGCCACACGGCCCCGTCTTCCAGCCGCCACGCGGCCCTGTCTCCTGACCGCCCCAAGGCCCGGTCACCTGCCCGCCACGCGGCCCCTGTTGACCAGCCGCCCCGCGGCCTCGCCGCCCAGCCTCCTCACGACCCCGTCCCTCAGCTGCCCATGCGGCTTCCACCTCACTTCATCTGCCCTTTCCACCGCACTGCACCGCACTCCACCGCCCTGCACCGCCCTACACCGCACCCTACCGTACTGCACCTCACTCTATTGCATTCTACCGTACTGCACTGCACCGCACACCACTGCTTCCTGCCGCACTCTGTCGTTCAGTACTGCCCACTACCGCCTTTCTGCTGCTGCAGCGATCAAGATAGCACACTCGGTACTGCGCTTTGACGCGGAGGGTCAACCGGTTGAGTTTGATGCATGGCTTGTCGACCTCCGCCGTCACCTCATTGGTCAGCGGCAGGACGGCCAGTCCCTGGCCGTCCACATCGACGGTACGCTCCCCTACCCTGACATCCCTGCTGCTCTACCTGCTGACCCCACGTCTGCTGAACGTGAGTCCGCTGCCACTGCAGCCCTTGCCCGTGCTGTCTGGTTGTTGCGTGACGCTGTCGCATTGCTCGCGATTAGTCATGCCCTCCCCCTGTCTGAGCCTCCCCGCTTTAGGTCGGTCAGAACTGTTGTCGCGCGCTATACCACCCCGCCCTTGCCTCCGTCGGTCGCCTGATCCTGCCCATGCTCTAACCTAATCTTGTGTCTTTCTCCACTATTGCTGACCTGGCTGCCCACTTGCGAAGTCAAGACGCGACCTGGCGCGCTGCCTGCACTGAGGCCCAGCTTCGTGTATTTCAGCCCCCCATCTGCTCTACCCTCTACCTGCTTGCCACCCGCCTCCCCGACCGCCTTGCTAACGCCCGCGATCACTTTCTTAGTCTCCACCCAGCTGACCTCACCCTCACTGACTTTGTCGACACCCTGTCTGCCATAGAGACTCGTCAGCGCTCTATCGCCCAGTCTAGCGGTACTGTGCCGGTCACTATCTTTCAGTGCTGTGCCCCCGCTCAGTGCACTTACTCTGACGGTTCTGTTGCTGTGGCTGAGACAGCCCCTGCTGCAGAGAAAGTCGCCGGGGCTGCCGCAGCACAGTTTCGTCCGGATAAGGGTCGCCGCCCCAAGGCTGGGCACGGCAGAGGTAGCGGAGGCGGGGGTCGAGGCGGTGGTGGAGGTGGTTCACCCGCTGGTAGTACTAACAAGGGGGCTGGGGCTGGTGCCTCGAAGCAGCAGCCCTAGCAGCAGGCACCGCAGCAGGACCAGACGCAGCAGCAGTAGCAGCGGCGGGTCGGTCGTCTCCCACCCGGGTGGCCTGGTGCCGGTGGTGGAGGTGGTTGCAGTGGTCGTGCATGCAACGTAACGTCAAGTGGTGGTCCGAGTGACAGGCGTTGCCAGTACCAACTCCAGACCGGTCCTCGCCGCGACCTCGTGTGCGGTAAGATCGGCCATACCCCCACTCGTTGTTTCAGTCGCCTAGATGACCTGTTTCATCTCCGCTTCGGCCCGGCGCCAGACCTCCCTGAATGGCACAGTCTGCTCCGCCATGGTGTTAGGATATTTGAAATGGACATGGACGAGATAAGCTCTGCTTTGTATGTGCTGTATGTCGATGACTCTAGTGTGACTGGTTCTTATTTCCCCTTGTTGCCTAGTGTAGGTGTGCCTAGTTCAGACTCCCCTGCTGTGTCAGGCGTAAGATCCCCTGCTTTGTTTAGCCTTGGCTCCACCCTCGCTCCTCCGGCCCCTGCTGCCATTGCCGCCCTCTCCTTCACCCTGGACTCCGGCGCTTCCTGGTGTTTCTTTCAGGACTCCACTACGCTTACGCCGCTTGTCGCTCCCGCCGCAGTTGCCCCTCTCAGACCCTTCCTCAGGTCCCGTAGTCGCCCGTAGCTCCACCACCCTTCCCTGTCCGGCGGTTCCTTCGAGCTCCCTTACAGGCCTGCACATCCCCTATGTTATCTGGTCACGAGCGGTACGCTGTTTGTACCGAGGCCGCCACTGGTGTTCCCCTTACCACGTTCCCCTAGGACCCGGTGTCTAGCCTAATCACACTGGATACCGCGTCCCCCCCGGTTGGGACGCCTCCCGAGGTGTCTGCGTTTACCCAGGTTGCTGCGGCTTGCTCGTGTCGGTCGCTTACTCACCCGACGCTTCTGTGGCACCACTGTCTAGGTCACCCTGCCCTCAGACGTCCTCGTCACATGTCTCAGCACGGTCTTGTCTTAGGTCTTTCCCCGCACTACCCTCCTCCCCGGCGTCGAGGGCCGCCTCCGCCGTGCCCCTCACTCCTCCTCGTTCCCCCCCACAGCCGCACCCGTGCAGACACTGCACATGGACGTCTGGGGCCCCGCCCCTGTCCATCGACGACTACACGTGCTACACCACCGTGTTTCCCCTGGAGTGGAAGGCCGACGTGCCTGAAGTTCGTATCCCGTGGCTTGTCTCTGCAAGCGTTCACCGAGGTCTCCCTGTCTTGCGTCTTCACTCCGACCGTGGTGGTGAGTTCGCCTCTGGCTGCCTTGGTCGCTTCTGTCGTACGGAGGGCATCACCTAGACGTTCACCCTGCCGGACTCCCCGCAGCAGAATTGGGTCGCTGAGCCACGCATCGGTTTGGTCATGGAGGTGGCTCGTACCTCCATGATCCATGTTGGTGCACCCCATTTTCTGTGGCCGTTCGCTGTTCGCTACGCCGCTCACCAGCTTAACCTGTGGCAGCACCCTCAGCAGCCGCAGGTTTCGCCGACCCTCCTCTGGACCGGGTCCCCTGGTGACGCGTCTGCGTTCTACGTCTAGGGCTGCCTTGCTCACGTTCTTGCCTCTGGCACGGACAAGCTCCCTGCCCGCACCGTCCCCTGTCTCTTCCTCGGTTTCCCCCTCGACTCTTCTTACTAGCACTTTTACCACCCACCGTCACACTGCTTCTTTCACTCCCGTCTCCTTTTACCACCGCTTTTTCCACCGTGGTCCCCCGGTTACCCCCCCCCCCCTATTCCTTGTCGCCCCTCCCCCGGTTGCCCCGGCTCCCCCCCCTCCCTTCCATGCCCCGTCTGGTGTGTCTCACGTCACCCCTCTCCCGTCGGGTGTCCCTGCCGAGGAGTTTGCTGACTCTCGCGGCTCTGCGGAGTCCCTTCCCCCGCCCCTCCCCCGCCCCTCCCCGCCCCGGTCTCTTCTCCCCCGTTGCTGCTATTGCTGTCACCGCCGCAACCGCCGCAACCGCCTTTGCCGCTGCCGTCGCCGCCGCGGCCGCACCTGTCGTCGTCACCGTAGCTGGGGTTCGTGCATTTTGGGGGTGCTGGGGAGCGTGCTAGAGCGGGTACTGCAGTGGGTTCCCATTCTGGGGGTGCTGGCGTGTAGCTTCTCGGAGGCAGACGTGCTGTTCTGGAGGTTCTGGTGTTGGAGTCGGGCAGCAGTCGCAACAGTCGCCGCTGGAGTCCGCTCTTTGCCTCCTCGGTCTTCCTTCCCCTGACCGCCTGCCGGTGCCTCCTTCGTCGCCTCCGCCTCCTCCTTCGCCGGTCTACGGCCCAGTTTTTCCTCCCCCGGACTCCTCTCCGGCTCGTTTCCCTCCCCATTCTCCTCCTGTGTCTCCTCCTCTCTCTCCTGACCCGACTCCTCCGTCTCACGTCTAGTTTCGTTGTCCGTCTCGTGCTCGTCCTACCTCCCCTGTTCAGCGGTCTCACCCTATGTTGCTTCGCTCCCACGCATCTCGTGGCCCTCCGCTCCTCCCGTCTCCCCCTGTGTCATCGCTTGCTGTGGCCCCGCCCCCGTTCTCTGACTTCCTCTGTGTTGCGCGTCCCTTTGTTCCTTGTGTCCTTGCCTCTCTTGTTACCGACCCGTCCGTTCCTGTCTCGAGTCTGTCGGCTTTTGTTGCTACTAGTCCGTGCGGGTGACCCAGACGCCCTTGACATCTCGACCCCTTGCACCTATGCTGAGGCCACCTCGGGACCCTGGGCCTCTCAGTGGATAGCTTCCATGGAGCACGAGATGGCATCTTCGAGATCCACTATTACCTTCGTCGACGCAGTTACCCCACCTTGGGTTAACGTAGTTTAAGGCCGATGGCTCTTCAAGGTGAAGCGCCCTCCTGGAGAGCCGCCTGTCTTCAAGGCGCGCTACATTGCTCGAGGCTTCAGTGAGCGTGAGGGGGTGGACTTCCTTCAGACCTTCGCCCTGACCTCGAAGACGACTACTCTTCGGGCACTGCTACACGTAGCAAGACAGCGCGACTATGAGCTGCACTCCCTCGACTTCTCCACAGCTTTCCTCCAGTGCTGTCTACACGAGCAGGTCTACGTGCGTTGCCCCCAGGGCTTCTCCGGTACCTTTCCCCGTGGTACCGAGTGGCTCCTCTGGCGCCCCGTCCATGGCTTGCAACAGGCGCCCCGTGAGTGGCACAACACACCGCATGCTACACTTGCTCACCTGCAGTTCTTCTCGTCCTCTGCAAACCCCTCGCTCTTCGTCCGTTCCGGCCAGACTCCGTTCTACATCCTTGTCTACGCAGACAACCTGGTCTTCACAACTGCAAAAAGAGACGCACTGGCCTCTATGAAGGCCGAGCTTCTAAAGAGACACACCTGCACTGGCCCAGGAGAGCTGCACCGCTACCTTAGCCTGAAGATCTCTAGGGACAGAGCAGCGCGCACCATCACTCTCATACAGTCACACTTGGTGCGCCAGACCTTTTAGAGGTTCGGTCTTATGTTCTCCTCCGCACAACCCACACCTCTGCCAGTAGATCACATGCTCTCCGCTCCAGTTTCTGAGGAGTCAGTAGAGCCTAGTGGTCCTTTCGCAGAGCTAGTGGGTTGCCTCATGTACCTGATGACTTGCACTCGTCTAGATCTCGCATACCCTCTTAGCATCTTGGCTCGCTTTGTGGCCATAGGCAGACACCGACCACAGCACTGGTCGGCCGCTAAGAGGGTTTTGCGTTATCTAGCAAGTACATCGGGCATGGGGTTAGTGCTCGGAGGACGTAGACCAGTGGTCCTTACTAGGCAGACATACGCTTCTTGGGCAGACGACGCTGAGATCCTCAGGTCCTCCCAGGGCTACTCCTTTAGCCTTGGGTCAAGTGCCATCTCGTGGAGGTCCACTCGCCCCTCGACTGTTGCCCTTTCTAGCTGTGAGGCTGAGATTATGTGGCTGCCATGGCGGCACAGGAACTCCGCTGGCTGACCTTCTTGCTCACAGACTTAGGTGAGCGGCCTAGCTCTGCCCCGGCTGTGTACGCTGACAACAGGGCCATGATCCTCCTGTGTCAGGAGCCTAGACTCGAGGGCAGAGCGAAGCACATCCAGCTGCGGTACTTCCTCCTGCGTGAGCTACAGCAGTGTCGCCAGGCCCGCGTAGTATACTTGTGCCTAATGATCATCAGCAGCACTGTGTATAGCTAGGTCTCATTTGCTAGGACCTTGATTGTGTATAGACCTTTATATCTGTTACCTTGACTGGCCTTGTGGCCTCTTCCCGGTGGCTGGACTAGTAGTGCCGCCCTGGTCTTGTACGCGCGTGGCAAGATAGGGAGATGGGGGGGAAACGAAGGGGAAGGATTGAGAGATTGCAGGGGCGGAGGGCGTCAAACATATATGCTATATGTTAGTATAGGCTAGTTAGGTGTATGCCTTCCAACCCACTAGGTAAAAGTACTATGTATTGTTGTTTCTCTAATCTCGCTACTCTGAGATGGTATCAAGTTGGTTCCATCCTCCCACCCGCTTCCGCCCTCGCCCTTCCCTTAGCGCCCCGCTGGCCCGTTAGCGACCTCCTAGCCCTGTACATCCTGCTGGCCCCTAATCGCCCCGCTGGCCTGTTAGCATCCTCCTGGCCCCATACGTCCCGCTGGCCCCTAGGCACCCCGCTGGCGCGTTAGCGCCCTCCTGTCCCCGTTCGTCCCACTGGCCCCTAGGCGCCCCGCTGGCCCATTAGCGCCCTCTTGGCCCTGTACGCCCCGCTAGCCCCGTTGCGCCTTGCTAGCCCCATGCGCCCCGCCGGCCCCGTACGCCCTGTAGGCCCCTTAGCGCCCCGCTGGCCCGGTAGTGCCCTCTTGAACCCGTGTGCCCCATACACCCCACGCCTTATTGCTGCGCCTCACCGGTTTCATCGTGCCCCACTAGCCCCGTGCGCCTTGCTGGCCCCGTTCCTGCCCCGATGGCCCCTTAGCGCCCTGCTGGTCCCTTGCGCCCCGCTGGCCCCGTTCGAACCAGCTCTTGTAACTGGCGTTCCCAGCGTGCCGTGCCGCCGCCATGCCATCGTTGTGACACCGCCGTGCTGTCGTCATTCCACCGCCGTGCCACTGCCGTGCCGCCGCCGTGCCGCCGTCATCCCGCCGCCGCCGCGCCGCCGCCGTGCCGATGCGCCGTCGTGTAGCCATGCCGCAGTGCCGCCGTGGAACCGCGCTGCAGTGTAGCCGTGCAGCCGTGGCGCTGTGGAGCCGCGTCTTCATGCCGCCGTGTCGACGTGCCGCTCTGTCGCCATGCCGCCGTATCGCTGAGGATGTGCAATGGTGGACGCTGTGCTGCGCCTGGACGCGGAGGGGCGCGTGATCGACTTCGACGCCTGGCTTGTCGACCTTGGCCGACACCTGGCAGGTCAGCGCCATGATGGCCACTCCATGACTGTTCATGTCGATGGCTTGCTTCCCCGCCCCCCCGTGCCTATTGTCCTCGCTGATGCCCCTACCACTGCTGAGCGTGAGGCCTTTACCGCTGCTGCGCTTGCTCGCATTGTATGGGATTCACGCAACGCCGTAACGTAGCTTGCCATTAATCATGCCCTCCCCCTGTTTGAGCGCCCCCACTTTACCACTGTAGCGAACGCTCAGGCATTCTTAGAGGCAGTAGTTGATCACAACTCCACGCCCGCCTCCGCCTCCGCTGGGTGCCTGATCCTTCCCATGATTTTCCCTAAACTAGCGGCCTTCCCCACTATCGCTGACCTAGCCACTCACCTCCGTGCACTCGAGGCTAGCTACCACACAGCTAGCACTGAGGCCCAGCTCCTTCCTGCAGCCACTATGCGCTACCCTTTACCTCATAGCCATGCGCCTTCCGGACCGCTTAGCCACTGCCCGCGACCAATTCCTTAGTCAGCACCCTGGTGACCTTACCCTCACCGCCTTTGTCGCTGCCCTGCCTGAGATAGAGACTCGCCAGCGTACTATTGCTGAGTCGAGTGGTATTGCGGCAGCCCCTATCTTTCAGGGTTGTGCACCCTCCCAATGCACTTATGCTGGCATTTCTGCCGCTGTCACCGAGACAGCCCCTGCTGATGTAACCGCCGTTGCGGCCTCAGCGCAGCCACGTTTGCGTAGGGGCCACTGCCCCAAGCAGGGGCGTGGTGGAGGTCAGGGTGGTGCGGGTGGTGGAGGTGGGGGCAGGGACAGCGGTTCCGATGAGGGGACCGGGGTTGGTGCCCCGGAGCAGCAGCAGACGCAACAGCAGCAGCAGTTATGGGGTCGCCTCCCGCAAGGGTGGCCCGGTGCCTCTGGTGGTGGTGGCTGCGCTTGCGACCTTTGCAGCTCGGCGTCGAGCGGCAGCTCCAGCGATGGGGGTTGCTAGTACCAGCTCCAGACCGGCCCCTTCTGCGACACTGTGTGTGGTCGTCCGCACCCTACCACCTGTTACTTTCATCGCCTCGATGACCTCTTTCGCCGCCGCTTCGGCCCGGCACCGGACCTCCCCGACTGGTTCAGTCTTGGGTGTCGTGGTGTGCTTGTTTTTGATTAAGACATGGATCAGATTGATTATGCTTTGCATTCTCTGTATGCTGATGCCTCTAGTGTGACCAGGCCTTATTACCCTGCGTTGCCTAATTTAGGTGTGCCACCTGTGTGTAGTCTAGACTCCCCTGCTGCGTCAGGCATAGGATCTTCTGTTTTGTTTAGTCTAGGCTCCACGCTCTCTCCTCCGCTCGCTACAGCCTTTGCTTCGCTCTCCTTCACGCTTGACTCTGGCGCGTCTGCCTGCTTCTTCCGCGACCACACTGAGCTCACACCGCTTGCCGACCCTGCAGCTATCGCGCTTGCTGACTCCTCCTCGGGCCCTATAGTTGCTCGTAGCTCCACTACCCTTTCCTGTCCGGCGGTTCCCTCTGCCTCCCTTACGGGCCTGCACATCCCCTCATTCTCCATGAACCTAGTTAGTGTCGCCTGTCTTAAGGACCTTGGCGTTACCACTACATTCCCAGAACACGAGCGGTACGTGGTCTGTACCGACGCCGCTACAGGTACACCCTTCAATACGTTCCCCCAGAACCCTCGGTCTGGCCTGTTTACCCTCAACAATGAGTCCCCCTTGGTGAGGGCATCCCCCCAGGTGCCTACGTCTACTCAATCGCTGCGGCCTGCTCGTGTCGGTCGCTCAATCACCCATCGCTTCTGTGGCACCATCGTCTAGGTCACCCCGCTCTCCCTCGTCTGCATCACATGTCCCAACATGGTCTTGTCATAGGTCTCCCTGTGTCGCTCCCAGCCCTCCCTCCCTCGCCTACGCCGTCGTGCACACCTTGCGTCGAGGTCCGGCTGCACCGTGCTCCTCACTCCTCCTCGCTTCGCCGCTCCAGATGCTGCACCTGGACGTCTGGGGCCCAGCCTCCATCCACGGGCCGCGTCAAGAGCGCTACTTTCTAGTGCTTATCGATAACTAAACGCGCTACACCACGATGTTTCCTCTAGAGCGGAAGGCCTACGTGCCGGACGTTCTTATCCCGTGGGTCGTAGATGCGTGCGTCCACCGCGGTCTCCCCGTGCTGTGTCTCCACTCCACTCCGGTCGACTGGCCAGTTCTGTCGTGCGGAGGGCATCACCTAGTCCTAAACCCTGCCGGACTCCTCGCTGAAGAATGGGGTCGCTGAGCAACGCATCGGTTTGGTCATCGAGGTGGCTTGTACCTCCATGATACATGCCGATGCACCCCATTTCCTGTGGCCACTCGCTATTCGCTATGCTGCTCACCAGCTTAACCTGTGGCCGCACTCTCAACGGCCGCAGGTTTCACCGACCCTTCTCTTGATCGGGTTCTATGGTGACGCGTCTGCGTTCCACGTCTGGGGCTGCCTTGCTCACGTTCATGCCTCTAACACTGACAAGCTCACTGCCCACACAGTCCCCTGTATCTTCCTTGGCTTCCCCCTCGACTCGTCTGACTGGCACTTTTGCCACCCGTCGTCCCACCGCTTCATTCACTCGCGTGACGTCACATTTGATGAGTCTGTCTCCTTCTACCACCGCTTTCCTCACAGAGGTCTCCCAGTTTCCCCGCCCCTGGTTTCGGTTCCCGCTCCCCCGGTGTCACACGATCGAATGTATTGAGGAGCTTTTATACTTCTGAAGTACATAAGGTAACCAGGTTTATCCTATCCCATGGGAATAGACCCTTGAGCTAAGGAGTGACTTAACACTCATGGTGTCAGACACCGAGAGCCAGTACCTAGGTCTAAACATCGTCGAAGATGACTCGGCGTTCTACCTACACGCCGGAAAATATGCAGGTGTTGTCGTGAAGAAATTTGGCCTAACGCCAGTCGCAGTCGCGACTCCCTATCGCTACGGGAACAACAGCGAAACCTCCGCATAGTTCCCCGCGAAGCAAATCCAAGATTATCAACAGAATCTCGGCTGTCTACTGTTCGCAGCAGTAACCTGCCGACCGGATCTGTCATACAGAGCGATCCAACTGGCGACACACCTGAAGCAAACGGAGCAAGAGGATCTCGAGGAGCTAAATCGGGCACTTCTCTACTTCGTCTCTACGCCGACGACCAGACTTACCTACAGCAAAGTAACACCATCGTCCGTACAGCTACTCGGCTACGTCGACGCCGACCACGCGGGAGAAAGGGAGAATCGTCGCTCCAGAACGGGTTACATCTACCGACTAGAGCCTATCGAGACTATCTCCTGGCAATCGAGCAAGCAGGAACTAATCGCGCTATCCTCGGCTGAAGCGGAATACATCGCTCTCTGGTCTGCGACCAAGGGAGGACTTTACCTACGGGAGCTACTCGAGGAAGCGAAAATTGCAACCATTCCCGCCTTTTCACTATTTTGCGACAACCAATCCGCGATCAAAATCGCGAACAAAAACGAGTTCGCCAATCGAACCAAGCACATCGCTCTGCGGTATTTCTTCATCAATGACGAGATCGCGAAGGGGAGACTTCAACCCAGTTACTGGCCCACGACATAAATGGCTGCAGATTACCTGACGAAGAAACAGGCAAAGGCAAAGTTCGATTACTGCATGCTGCTGACCGGGCAGATAAACGTCACCGAATCCAGACACGTCAGCACTCCAGAAACGAAGGGGAGTGTTGGAAATACCTCGAAGGCTTAAGCGTTTCTGAAGTGTAACACCACACTCGAAGAAATGTCGTATCGAGTACGCGAGTCAACGGAGGTTACACGAGGAGGTTGGACGAAAGAACACGAAAGGACGTTGGGACTCGAACTGTCGCAACTAGAGGTTGCGACTGACCGTTACGACTACAAGGGTGGTAACTGAACCATCGATCGAGTCGCTGTGCGACTCGATAACCGTTTCTTCAACTGTATTCTTCAACTACTCTATTTCCTATTTTCTATATATTGTTGTGTGCTTGTTTCTTTTAATCAATCACTTGCTCTCACATACTAGTGCAAGGGTTCAACTACTCAACACTTTCGCTGCACTTCTCAAGTATCTTGTACAAGTGGGACTTAGTCTCTGGAAAGATCCTAAGGGCTTTTTGTTAAAGTAAGAATTGAATGATTGACTAGAAGTGGAAACCTAAAACAAGTACTAGTTGGTTGTACTCACTAGAAGCATACCTCAGTCTAGCCTATAACTTCTACATAGCTAATATGTATAAGTTGACACTTTTCTCAACCCAACAGATAGAATATGCATTGATGAGAAGCCATGATAAGTATTGAGATAAATTGGGTCTGGAAAGCATAAGCAGCATGAGTTGTTGGCCTTCATGCTTCCCTTAGTCACACGGTTCATGATAATTAGAACAGTGTGCTAGTTGGGCAATGTTACGCTGGAATGAAGAGGGAGAAGTAATTTGATAAGTGACAGTGAGTTAGAGAAGCAAATCTCCGAGGAACTTCCCTCCCTCTAACTACCACGCCTGTGTCTGTTACCGCGTATGCATCCGAATTCTGTTAGCCTTCACGTGTACACCTAACCCGCGCTATGTTTTCACCCGGCACTATCTCGAGACGCGCGACACGTGCGCAAACGACGAGCTACTATAACGCTTACGACAAGTTCCATCTGCGCAATCGACAAGCTACAATTCAGAACACGACAAGCTACATCGGAACAAGAAAATAGCGCGGGTTCGGTGTACTACGTGTGCGGGACTACTAAGCTACTAGGCTACCAAGCTACTGCTAGCTCACATTAGGAGCACCTAACCCAGCTGAGTCAGCCGTGCCAGCAGCCGACGTCACACCATCCAACACTGCTTCAAATGGGGACGCGAATCGTCTTCGCGGCGCTATTCGGTTTCAATGCCGCGGCGCTTATTCTCCTCGCGTCAATCTCGCTGCTGTATCTTCCTCGCTCCCATGCCACCTCCCTCTCTCCTACCGAGTGCGAAGCTCTAGGATTCACGGGCCTTGCTCTCTGCTCGGATTGCGACCAGCTCGCCACTTTCGTGAAAGACGCCAGTGAGTGGGAAACCATTTCTACTGCAGCCGATCCATCCTTCCTTCCGCAGACACTATCTCCGCTGCCGCCGCTATGTCCGCTGCCGCCGCTATGTCCGCTGCCACTGTTTCCGTATCCACGATCTCTGCAACCAAAATAGTAGATTTCGCGATGCGCAGCGGTACAACTGAACCGCGTGACGTTAAGTAAGGTTCAAGAGACCCTTAACTCCGTGAGGAGGCGTCCACCCAATTGCTTCCTCCCTCCCATTAAATCCATTCGCTTCCATGTGAATCCAATCCCTCCCATTCAAATCCAATCCCTCCCATTCGAATCCAATCCCTCCCATTCGAATCCTACCTGCCTGGCGACGCTTATCCTTACCCTACCTCGCGATCACCCTGATTCCGGCCATGAGATTACCGAACAACAGACTTCTCCTTTTCCCGTGCTGCTTCATCCCCGCATTTCACGTTCTCCTCGCCTCCCGTTCCCCGCGCATCCCGCTCCCCGCGCCTCCCGTTCCCCGCGTCTCCTGTGTGTGCAGAGCTCGAGGCGGAGTGTCGCAGCTGCTGCGTCACTGACGAAGACAAGTCCACCCAGCAGGTCCGATCCATCCATCCATCCATCCATCCATCCATCCATCCGTTCGATTAGCTTCTCCTTCACGCCGCATCGTCCATCACCGCCTGCTGCTCTTGTCTCCTCTTCCCCCCTCCCCCCATCCTCTCCGCTCCCCTCTCCCCTCCCCCCCCCCCTTCCCCCCCGGCCCCCTCCGCCCTTTCCTCCTCCGCCCCCCGCTCCTCCTCTACTGTCTTCACATTTCCCCCCCCTCGCCTCTTCCCCCTTCCTCGTCTCGCCTCGCGCCGTGCCATGCCTTGCCATGCCATGCCATGCCATGCCATGCCATGCTAGTACGCGTCGGCAGTGCTGAAGGCGTGCATGAGGCGGGTGCGTGCAGTAACCTCTCTTTGCGACGCCTCAAAAACCCTAGCCTGCACTCCCGCGATTCACTTTTCCCTCCTTCCTTCCTCGCCCCTCCTCTCGCACACCAGTACACATCGGCAGTGCTTTTTGAGTCGACTCAAAAATCTCCAGTACGCATCGGCAGTGCTGGAGGTGTGCATGAGGCGAGTGCAGTGGATGGATGCCCGTCGTAGCTTCAACACAACCCTTCCTCCCCTCCCTAGATGTGCCTCTCCCCTTATATCTCCCTTCCCCATGCCTCCTTTTCCCGCGATTCACCTTTCCCTTGGCCCTCCTCTCCACACGCCAGTACGCATCGGCGGTGTTGGAGGTGTGCATGAGGCGCGTGCAGTGGATGCCCGTCGTTTCTTTAAGACTTCTCACAAACCCTTCCTTCTCTCTCATCATGTGCCTCTCCCTTCCCTCGTTTATTTCCCCTCCCCTTGCCTCGTCTCCCGTGCGCCTCCTTCTCCCTCCTCTCGCACATCAGTATGCATCGGCAGTGCTGGAGGTGTGCATGAGGCGCGTGCAGTGGATGCCCGTCGTGTCAGAATTCATCGAAACTAAGGCCACCGACTATCCCAATCTGCAGGTAGGTTCCTGCTTGTTTTGAGGTTTTAGGCCTCAAAACTGAAACTTTAATTCAGGCGCCTCAAAGGTAGGTACCTTCTTGCTTCTTTCACTCTCTAGTTTTGAGACGTCTCAAAGCTTGATTTTAAGACATGTCCCCTCCTCCTACCCACCCACTCTCCTCTTTGCCTTCGATCCCGTGCTCCCCACTTGCCCTATCCCTCCCTTGGCGTCCCTTCAATTCTCTCTTCCTCCATCTCCTGTTCGGGTCACTGTCTCTCCCAAGCTCACACACCGCACCACCATGCTGCCCGCCATATTCGTCACTTCTTCTCCCCCGCTATGCGTGGTTTCTCATCACCCTCTCTTCTCATCACCCTCTCGTCTCATCACCCTCTCTTCTCATCACCCTCTCGTCTCATCACCCTCTCCTCTCATCACCCTCTCTTCTCATCACCCTCTCTTCTCATCACCCTCTCTTCTCATCACCCTCTCTTCTCATCACCCTCTCTTCTCATCACCCTCTCGTCTCATCACCCTCTCTTCTCATCACCCTCTCTTCTCATCACCCTCTCTTCTCATCACCCTGTCTTCTCATCACCCTCTCGTCTCATCACCCTCTCTTCTCATCACCCTCTCGTCTCATCGCCCTCTCTTCTCTTTTTGCATATGTGCCTCTCTCTCTCCCAGGTCCGCTATCGAATCAACGCCCTCCCCAAGCTCATCATGAAGGACGCAGACGGGAAGAGCGCTGACGTCATCAGGTGAGTGCCGCCACCACTGGTGGCACCATCTTGTGGGTATGGATTTAGAGGCTTTGCTGCGGCCTGCATTTTGACCAACACGTCTTGCCCTCACTTCCTCATACTCGCCTCTTCCCCCCTGCCCGACACATCACTCTCTTGCCGTCCTCTCCCCTTGTTCCTCTCCCCTCCACCTCGTTCCCTCCCAGGATTGAGAACTGGAAGCTAGAGCACATTGAACAGTTTCTTAAGGAGAAACTCACTGCTGGTACCACCACCAGTGCTGCTGCTTGACAGACCCTACTGCCACAGCCGCATGATGGTCTTAAAAATCTCATGAAATCATTATCACACACCAGTATTTGATTCTCATCACGAGGTCGTGTTACAATCAGGGATCTTGTTTGCAACACAGTGGGGAAATGACAGGTCACACACAGTCTCACAGGGCAAATTAGTGCCGGTATCTTGTCAGCATTGGCCTTCGGGCATATTCCTACGTAATTGCATAAGCACTGCAATGGCTTTTGCTGATGCTTGTGCCACTTCAAACGCGCAACCTGCAAATCAGCAAAAACGAACGCTGGTCGCGCAAGTGAAATTTGAGCCATCGATCGTCTTTTTCATCCACGCGGATGCCATCTGACACACGGCTGTGAGCTTGTGACTCTGGAGAGGGTGACTATCGAGTGGAGCAATCAGGACAAGTTGCGCGAAATTTTCGTGCGTCTACCCCTTGCTTGTGCGTGGCGTTGTATTTCGCGAAGGGGCATCAGCATCAACAAAAATCCTTTGTATACCTGATGCTACTTCGTAGGACTACGCCCTTATGATCTCGAAGACCATATTTCAGTGTTCAAATCCCGAATGGAGAGCAACGGTTGGCATGCAAGTCTTCAAACCTACGGTGGTTCACCGAACGTTCCCTTGAAAGCATTCACATCACACGGCCGCACACCCCCCCGCCTTTGGTATTTGACTAGCTAATGGGAGTTCCACTGTGCTGCATCGTCTTCTCGTTCGAGTGTAGTCACTGAGGGTATTTCACTCCATGGAAGGATACTGAATATGCCCTCAGGGTATTATTACTCCATCGACGAATACCATGCCAGCTTGGTCCAGTACGGGTATCTCTATGTCACCAACAGGGAGACTCATGCTCTTCCTGCAATTTCCTTTCAAATAAATTCACCTGTTACAAGCGCCCTCGATACAAGCCACAGAGGAATTTTGGAAGTACGGCACCGTCTTCTTGGTAGTCTGTCAGGTGTTTTTCCCCTCTTTGTCATTGGTCGCGACTGCCGGATTGCCAGAATACGCGCGCAAAACGCTCCAGAGCGTCGATATTGTTCCGACCGAATCGTGAAGGTCCGTTTTCCGTCCCCCCGCTCGAATCCACTCCAACTTTGGGGGCTTCTGGTTCTGGTTCCTCCACTCGTCCTGCCTCAATGTCGCCGCCAGGGCAGATGAACTGAACTGAACCTCGAATCTCGAGGTGATGATGTGATCCATTGGAACTCTTGAGGTGATCCTTAAGATTCTTCACATCGGGATTCTCCCTGCTCGTTTTGCCAAGTTATGAGTTCGCTCTGTCAGAGAAGCTGAGCTCGTCCAGCGCGATGGACCACCTCAGCGGGTCTCAATGAGATTTTAGCTGGTGCTTGGCTATGGCTCGTCGCTCTCACACTAGGCTCCTGATAGCTCCAATATCCGTCCATCATCTGTGCTCGCTGATGGACGCTCAACGCAAGCTAGAAGCACGCTCCGTTAATAACAGTCCCGGTAGCCTTCTCCTGATCCCTGACGCGTTGCTCATTTCGTGACGCATTCCCGTCTCGTGTTACAGCGTTACACCGCGCAAGCGTGCGCCAGAGCCATGCGACAGAGACCTCGGGCTGCCAAGCGGCACGCATTCTCTCCCCAGCATAAAGTCCCTCTGTTTCCCCAAGCCGTATCAAGAGTCCTGTTCCCATCTGCGTTGCGGTTCGGCATCGCATCCTGATCCCTCATTCCCATTCGTAGCCTCATTTAACTACCGCCATTGTAACACCACCCCTTACTTAGCATCATTAGTTTCACACCATCAGGCAGATCGCGTTCTAAGTCGTCATCAGTCGTCAACTACTGGGTCGAGTACTAAGACTTCATTATGAGGCCTTTAAGGCGCACCCAGCAGCCTCCGGACCACGTCCAGGAAGCTTCCACTTTTGGCGGCCCGATCCCCGGATCGACCAGCAAGGAGAGGGAGATTCCACGCAAGTTCGACCTCTTATGTTTTGAAACGAAGCTGCTTCCATCGGGGGAGGGGCGATCAGGCATTCGCGTATTCGCGGCAGCGCTGCTGCTGCTAGCGGTGACCTTCGGGCTGGTTGTATCGGAGGTGAAACTACGGCCGAGATTCAATCCTTTCGGGGAGACTGGCGCCGCCGGATCTGCGTCGTCCGCGTCGCTTCTCGTCTCGCCGGGTGGTTCGACATGCCGCTTTGAGAACAGCGCCAGGCAGCAGGCAGGTTGATAAAGCGCTGTGTGCGTGTGTGTGGGTGTGTGGGTGTGTGTGTGTCAGTGTTCTTGCATGGTCACGAGCGCTAATGGTTCTGGAGATCCCAGAAACCGTAGTCACGCTTCAACATGCAGCTTTGAGGACAGCGCCAGGCAGCAGGCAGGTTGATAAAGCGCTGTGTGCGTGTGTGTGGGTGTGGGTGTCTGTGTCCTTGCAAGGTCACGAGCAGCGGTTCTTATCTGGTCAAGAGGTTAAAGTATGATCAGCTCTGTTCGCGACTTCGGACTGAAACGAGAGAAAAAACCTTCTGGTTACCACTCCCCGTCCCCTCCTCTCGTTCGCTCACACTCACCCTCTTCTTGTTTTTTTTCCCTTCTTCCCCCATCATCTTCCCCCCGTCGTCTTCCCCCCATCGTCTTTTCCCCATCGCCTCCCCCCAGGCCTGCTTATCTGCCAAGCTGCTCCAATGTACCGCAGCGTCAGAATCCCACCGCTCATTCCTCGCTAACTTAGAGACGTCTTTAAGTGAGCTGAAGCATGCTATCAGCCGGTCAGACGCCAAGCAAACGGGTAATAGCACGGGATCTGGTACTGGTGGTGCTGGTGGTGCTGGTGGTGATGGTGGTGATGCTGCTGGTGATAGTGACGATGCCGCGGATGGTGTTACGGCTGCTGGTGCTGGTTCTGCTTCGGCTTCGGCAGATGCTTCAGGAGGGTCTCAGGTCCTGACACGTGTCCTGAACGGATACGTGGAGAGACTTCAGCAGCTAGTGGACAGACACAAGCAGGAGCTGGATTCTGAGGAAGTGGCAGGGATAAGGGCAGCTGGGGAGGAAGAACAGAGGAGATTGGATGAGAATGGGGGTAGTTCTGGGCAGGACAAACCAAGCGGCGATGGAGGGGGGAGCGGAGAGGATGGGATGGGTGAGGGGACAGGAGATGCGCGGATGAGAAGTCAATTGCAGTCTCCGCAGGCGAAGGGAGAGGTTGTAGAGAGGCTGCTAAGAGTATGGGGGATCGTGGGCGGTCTGCATGGGTATGAGGGTAACGGAAGCAAGCCAGCAGAGGAGGGATTGGAGAAGGATCTTCTTCAGCTGGGGTTTGGGCGCAGGGGAGAGGGTTTTGGGCTTGGAGGGAAGGAGAGGGGAGAGGATGGGGGTTTGGAGAGAAAGGAGGAGGAGGTGGGTGAAGCAGGGGAGGACGGAGCGGAGGGGAAAGGGGGAAGAGGGGTGGGTGGAGACAGGCTCGGGGCAGAGGGGGAGGGGGAGGGGGAGGGTGAGGGGATCCAGTGGTCGATAGCTGAGGTGCTGAGTGTTGCCAAGCTGCCTTATCCGTCGCATATTGAAGACTGCAATGCTGCCAGTGCAAGGAATCGGTATGACTTGGAGTGTCCTCTGAGCCTGCCTCTTTCATTGTGAGGCGCCTGAAAGCTGTGTTGCTAAGCTGCCTCATCCGTCGCATATCGCTTCGGCAGTAGACAATTGATGAGTCCCGACCTTCCCATCTGCCCTTGCCCTGCCTGATTCTCTCCGGTCTCTTTCCCCCTCCCTCCTTTCTTTTCCCGCAACGTCTCTCCCCTCCCTTACCGCCTCCTCTCCCCTCCTCTCCCCTCCCCTCCCCTCCCCTCCCCTCCCCCCCACCCCGCCCGCCTACACACACAGTCTGTTTGACTCGCGCTCATCCAACGGTTCTCTGCCTGTGTGGGGGCAGCAGGGAGCGCGGCTGCAGCATGCAGTGATGCAGCAGGCATTGGAAGAGGTGGTGGAGACAGAGGAGGCAGAGGGGGCAGAGGGGGCAGAGGGGGCAGGAAAACTTGGTGCTTGGCCGAATGGGATTGGCCCATTTCCCCCATGGGTACGTGGACAGTGCTTATAGTGCGTATATTTCATGCAGGTACAGTGGATTGGGAGCGAAGACTACAAGTGACAGGTGGAGATGAGGATAATCTGCCTCACTCGCAGGGTCCAACACGACTTATGGCAGCACCAGCACCCCAGGGACTGCACTTTCCGCCTCCAAACCTCAAACCCTTTTACTCCCTCCCCTCCGCCTCCCCTGTTCGTCTTCTGGCCTCTGTTCCCACTCCAGGTGACAGGAGCAGTCGACAATAACCTGCCGCCCATGCGCAGCATCCAGCATGACTTGAGGCGGCACCAGCACCCGCATCCGAAGGCCCTGCATTGCTGCCCCCAAACCCTCTACACCCCCGTCCCTCCCCTCTACTGCCCCCGTTCCCATTCCAGGTGACAGGCGCAGATGAGGATAATCTGCCTCTCACTCGCAGGGTCCAGCATGACTTGTGGCTGCACCAGCACCCGAGGGACTGCACTTATGTTGATGAGGGGGAGGAGGAATGGGGGGAGGAGGGCGGGAAGGAAGGGGGAAAGGGAGCGGGGAAGGGAGGGGACGGGCAAGAAAGGGGGGACGATGAGGAGGAGGAGGAGGAAGTAGGAAAGAGAGAAGAGAAAGAGAAAGAGGGAGAATCTGTAACAGAAGAGAACCCAGGGAAAGGTGCTGCTACGGGGAGGGAGGGGAGGAGGAGGATGATGTTGGGAGTGCGGAATGAGGCTGGGGGGGAGAGTGTGGGGGGCGGGAGTGCAGGGGGGAAGAGAGTTGGGGGGAGCGAGTGGGGGAAAGGCAGCGAGCAGAGTGGGAGAGCCAAAAGAAAGGACGCTCCGGCGCTTCTTGCTAGTCGACGGTCGGCAGATCTACCGGCAGTACATGGGTATAGGGGCGCAGATCAGCTGGCTCACAGGCGCGCTAGCAGAAGCAGTGAGAGAGAACCGCATCATGGTGATCACCCACTATGAACGGGCGGACCATGGCGGGTGTGCGGGGCGGGATAGGGCGCGCTGGTCGTGCTACTTTGCTGATGAGACCACGGAGGAGTGCAGGAGGAGGGCGGTGGAGTTGGCTGGGAACAAGAGGGCGGTGCGGCAGGGGCTTGTCTCGTTATCTGGAGGGCACTCGCCGAAACCGGCACGGTTCTTTCTGTACGACCCACCCAGGTATGTCCTTGAGACGCCTCCCAACCATAGAGGAGGAGCGCAGACGGAGGGCGGTGGGGCTAAACACGCCTGTAGAACCATAGAGGAGGAGTGCAGGGCAGGGGAGTGGAGGGCGGGATAGGGCGCGCTGGTCGTGCTACTTGGCTGATGAGACCACGGAGGAGTGCAGGAGAAGGGCTGTGGCGTTGGCTGGGGATTGCAGGTCGGTGAGGCAGGGCCTTGTCTCGTTCTCTGGAGGGCACTCTCCAAAACCAGCGCGGTTCTTCGTTCTGTACGACCTGCCCAGGTGAGGGTGGTGAGGGTGGTGAGGGTGGTGCGGGTGGAGGGGCTGGGGATCTCAGGGCGGTGCGGCAGGGGCTCGCGGCGTTCTCTGGAGGGCACTCGCCGAAGCTGGCGCGGTTCTTTCTGTACGACCCGCCCAGGTAGGTTCTTGAGTCAACCTTTTTCTGTCGACGCAAGAGGACAGTCGAAGTGAGAGGGAGGCTCATGGCCGCACCAACGTGGATACCAGGCGCTGGCCGCCCAGGCCACTCACCTGCCTTCCCACGTTCAACAGCATGTGGGCAAACCATGAGACCACATGCAGAGGACAATCCAAGTGAGTGAGAGGGAGGCACAGGGCCGCACCAACTTGGATGCCAGGCGATGGCCGCCTGGCATCCATCCAATCCAACGTGGTCGCCCAGACCACTCACCCGCTACCTCATGTGGTACTCCAGCCGTCATAAACTGCGTAGTTGAACGGCAGTCCACCCGTTACCCGATGCTTGGTGCGCTTGCTTCCCCACTCGCTCACCTCCCTTTTCCCCTGTCTCCTCCCCCGTCCCTTCCCCTTGTCTCGTTCCTCCCTCCCTTCTGCAAACCAACAGCATGTGGGGCAAACCGTGGGACCACGTGCAGAGGACGGTTGAAGTGAAAGGGAGGCTCATAGGCCGCACCAACGTGGACGCCAAGCGCTGGTGGTTCGCCCAGGCCTGCGCTACCTGATGCGGTACCCCAGCCGTCGTAGCCTGCGTAAATCAAGGGCCAGCCACTCGCTCTCCTTCCCCCCGTCTCCACCTTCTCGTTCTACCCGTTGTCACCAGCATGTGGAGAAGACCCTGGGATTGCATGCAGAGGACGGTTGAAGTGAAAGGGAGGCTCATAGGCCGCACCAACGTGGACGCGCGCCACTGGTGGTTTGCCCAGGCCACTCGCTACCTGATGCGCTACCCCAGCCGTCATAGACTGCATAAATCAAGGGCCGGCCACACGGTCCCTGAGGCTTGGTGCGCTTGCCCACTCGCTCTCCTCCTTTCCCCCCGTCTCCCCCTTCTCGTTCTACCCGTTATCACCAGCATCTGGGGAAGACCCTGGGATTACATGCAGAGGACGGTCGAGGTGAAAGGGAGGCTAATAGGCCGCACCAACGTGGACGCCAGGCGCTGGTGGTTCGCCCAGGCCACGCGCTACCTGATGCGCTACCCCAGCCGTCGCCTTTGCCTTCTCACTAACAAGGCGCGGCACGAGGCGTTTGGGAGGGAGGTGGCGGAGCTGGCTGCTGCTGCTCTCCCGGATGGGCTGCCAGAGGTGAGGGAGAGGGGGGTTCAGAGGTGAGTGAGGGAGGGATTGTGTGGGAGTGGGTGAGGGAGTATGAGCGAGTGTGAGGGGGTGTGAGCTGGACTGTGAGAAAGTGAGTGAGAGGAGTGTGATCTTGTCCGCGCCGTGCATTCCCCCCTGTAAGTTATTCTCATTCTTCACCCGCTACCTGATGCGGTAACCCAGCCGCCCGCCTGTGCCGCCTTGCTAACAAGGCGCGGCATGAGGCGTTCGGGAGGGAGGTGGCGGAGCTGGCTGCTGCTGCTCTGCCGGATGGGCTGCCAGAGGTGAGTGTGCGAGCTCCCTGCCAGGGGCGAGGGTCTGGTTGTGGCTTTTAGTTTGTACTTTCTTGCTGCTATCTGCTGTATGCTTTGCTCATCAGTACGAAGGACAGTATGTGTGAGTGAGTGAGTGAGTGAGTGATGTGGTGGGTGAGAGGGTGTGTGTATGAAGGTCGAGTGCAAGGGGGGAGGCGATACCCGGCAGTGCACGTGCGGCAGGGAGACAAGTCCAGCAAGATGCGCCTGCTGCCGCTGGCGGTGTATGTGGAGCTTGCTGAGAAGTCCAGGGGGACAAGTCCAGTGAGGTGAAATTAGACACGCCTCGTACCTCCAAGTCTTTTCATCCGCACCCTTTGTTTCATCCCCACCTTTTGCACCCCTGTCAGGTGCACCTGACCCCTGCAAAACTAGCCAAGCACAGGAAGCGGTACCAGGGGCTGGAGCCAGTATGGGCGGAGGTGAGGGGGGCGGCAGTGGGGAGGCGATACGTGGCAGTGCACGTGCGGCAGGGAGACAAGTCCAGTGAGATGCGCCTGCTGCCGCTGGCGGCGTATGTGGAGCTTGCGGAGAAGGCGCGGAGAAACTTCCCGGACGTTTCTGCCATGTGGCTGAGCACGGAAATGGAGGTGGGTCGGTGGGTGGTTGGGTTGGTGGTTGGATGGGTGGATGGGTGGGTGGCTGGAATCTGAGAAGTCTTTGAGGAACCAGCCTTGGGGGGAGGGTGGCGTGGTGGGTGAAGGAATGCATACTGAGAGCATAACAAAGTTTGGTGCTGGAGGCTTCCCGGCTGCTCTCCCCCCTGTCAAAGACACACGGCCTTTCCACTGCAAGCAACGTATCCATGCAGCCATACAAGGCGGATGTGGGCATGAGGCGCCTTCATTGAAGGGCATGGCTTTCTTCTACTCAACTCCTTCTCAGGATTATATCCCCAAGGGTCAAGCCGCCCCGTCCCCACCCCACCACAGGGTCGTCATTCTTCAGACTTCTCTGAAACGTCCCCACCGCACCCCAGGCTCCTCTCTCTCGTCTTTCTCCCAATCTCCATTCCCCACTCCCTCCCCGCTCCCTCATCCGTCCTCCACCCTCTCCACTGGGCCGTCAAATACACCGCCTTCCCTCGGCAAGGCGCAAGCAACGTTTCCATGCAGTCCTATGAGGCGGACGTGGGCGTGGGGGGACCATCGTTGAAGGGCGGGGCTTTCAACTCAACACCTACTGAACCTCCCATCCCCTCCAGTCATTCTCCCAAATCCCCCTCCTCACCCCCTCTCCCCTCTTCCCTGCTTCACCCCTGCTTGCCCTCTCCCCAACAGGACGTGGTGCAGGAGGCGTCCCGGCTGCTCTCCCCGCGCTGGGCCGTCAAATACACCGCCTTTCCACGGCAAGGCGCAAGCAACGTGTCCATGCAGTCATACGAGGCAGATGTGGGCGTGGGGCCAACTTCGGACAACGCGTTTGTGAACCTGGTTCTTGCTGCCGAAGCGGATCTCTTCGTGGGCACACTCGGCTCGACGTGGTCTGTGCTGATTGATAATCTGAGGGTTACTGGAGGGAAGGAGAAGGCGGGGTTTTTGAGTGTGAATAAGGACAGGTACTGGTTTAGCAAAAAGGTGGGGGGGGAAGGGAGCAAGGGTGGGGGATGAGTGTGAAGGAGCAAGGGAAGTGGGGAAAGGAGTTGTAGCACAAGAGTGTTTCAAATCTGACTGAGTTTGCTGCACTACAGCTGCCTATCTTCTCGCGGGTGGTCTGGGCTGGGGTTTGGGTTCCTGGGGATTAGTGCTATTTTGTGTTATGTTAACATGGAGGGAAACAAATTGGCATCATGTTCTCCATCAGTCGAACTGTCTTTTTGGCTCAAGACTATGATGCCGCATGCCATGCAATACCAGCACGGCTGAAACCACATCGAGAGGCAGGATGCAAGCTCTAGGGCAGGCATCTCAACACCCTGATTGCCCTGATTTTTCAGGGTATTTTTATATGTCGTCTTAAAAATCCGACCTAGATGTTTTTTAACTCTGATTCAGACAGTGTAAGAAATTGTTTACCCGTACAGAAACCGGGTTCCGGAGCCGTGTACACTGATCGGTCAGGGTGACGTTAAATTTACCCTGATACAGAAACCTTCAAGGACCAGACTCGTGGCGGATTTCGAGCGCGGGATTAGATGCATGCCCTCCGCCATAGGTATTTTCGTGCTGGCTTTCCTGCCCACTGGCACATGCGCTGTGGCTGACTCCACCTCAGACCACACCTCGTTGGCTCTGCGGAGGGACCTCATTGGTCGGTTTGGCAGCTTTGGTGCTGCGCTGCCATGGTCCTACGAACAACGCAGCAAGAAACCCCAGCAGGCAGCAACATGCGATGTGACTACAGACCATTGAAACTGCTTGCGTGCATGCCGCGCCCCCCCTCTCTTTCTGAGCCCATCACCTGCGTTCTGGAAAGACCCACCTGCTTCATCCCTTTCTTGCTCAAGCAGGGTCTCTCAGTATTCCTCACATCTCTGTTTCTCACCAACCTTATTCCCGTCGTCTTTCCTCTCACCATGGACAGCGACGACGATACGGACCAGGCAGAGCCTCCTCCTAGAAACGGGTTGAGTGTTCTAGGGGTTTTCCCTTTGTTTCCACCTACTATTCCCAACGTGCAGCCTACTAGTCCCGCTCGCCCCTCTCGCCTCTCTCCTCCTCATCACCAGAAGTATCCCTTTGAGCCCGTGTCACCTCTCTGCTCGTCGCACGATGACATGCCCAACCTCGATGTGGAGCATGCCGAGGGCACGTCCGAGCCCGCTGCCAGCTCGCGGGAGTCACCCGTCGACGCATCAACGAAGCGGAAGGCGTCCGCTCACTGGACGCAAAGTCCTCTGCCCTAGGTACCGCCACCGAAGAAGCCTGCCCCCGCGCCAACTCAACCCCCTCCAACTCCTAGCTCTGGGTTGAACCCCTCGTCCCCCGCTGATGCTGAGTACGCTATAATCAAGCGTCGTTTCGTCGACGACTGGTCTCGCCGATTTCCTTGGCTGCGATTGACACAGATGAAAAATGGTCGCCCTGCGTTGAAGTGTGCTGTGTGCTTGCAGTTTGGCGACGAGTTTAGCAACACCAAGTATGGAAAGAAGGGTGAGGGTGCACGCGACCTACAGGTGGGAAGCATCCGCATCCATGTCGGCACGCGGGCGCACAAAAATGCACTGAAAGCCAAGGAGGAGCGGGAGAGAGAGAAGGAGCAGCAGCGCACGCTTGACAGGTGGCGCACGAGCGACTCCTCGACAAAGAATCTCATACGGTGCTTCCATATTGCCCTCTTCGTCTGTAAGGCTGACGCTCCCATCGCCATGTACGTCGCCCTATGCTACTTCCTTGCGTCGGAAGGTTTGCCTGACCTGCCGCAGGGAGGGGCGTACGGGACGTACTACACTAAGTAAGTCTCAAAGCTCTTTATATTCCCTGCACTATGTTTGTTTGCACATAACACGATCCGCTGTTTGTTTTGTTGTAACGCTATTCTAACTTTTGTCGCTTATGTGCATGATGCTCCCGCACTACAGGTACGGCTTCAAACAGGGAACTAAGGCCATATCGAACTACCTGAGAGACGAGCAGCTTCAGCACCTTCTCTCTTCCCCCTACGTCGGCATTGCGATTGATGAGAGCACGGATCGCGTCCACGGCAAACACATGATTCTGTACGCCACCTTCTTCCACGGCAGTCACGTCGTTACCGAGTTCGTCGCACTGCTGTCGGTGGAGAGGATCGATGCCGCGTCGCTGACCGCCGTCCTGCTGCAACTTCTCTCGTCGATCGGCCTCGACCTGCAGAGGATTGTTGGCATGTCGACCGATGGGGCTTCTGTGATGACGGGCGCCACATCTGGGGTCGTCACCAGGCTGAAAAGCCGCATCCTACATCTCGTCGCGACTCATTGCATCGACATAGGTTCGTTGGGTCCCTAACTTGATCTGTGTGTTTCAACAATCGCCTAACATGTTTCCTTGTGCCTTGCATCCCCCCTCCCCCCCCCCCCCCCCCCCCCCCCATCCCCCTCTCCCTTACCACCCGTTTCAGAGAGGCTTTGGCTGCTAAGGACGCTGCGGCTGCCGTTACAAAACTCAACGTCATCGACATCCTCATCCGTGCTTTCGCCGACCTCGTCGGGCGGTCGAACGTTCAGCATGGCAGCTTTAAGAACGTTCAGCTAGTCTACTGCAACACCAACCTCGAGGCGCAAGGCATCTACGCCATTTGCTGGTTGTCTCGCGGGGAAGCAGTGGTGCGCTTCGTTGAGGTCCTCCCCGCTGCTGTGGTTTTGCTGCGAGGTCATCCTGGCGGGCTGTATGAGGTAGTTACGTCGTTCAAAGTACAGTACATGCTATACTTCCTGGCGGACATCCTTGAAGAACTAAACCACCTCAACACCCGATTCCAGCAGCGACAGGTATTGGGCGATTTTCCCTGTTGGCCTCCCATCTGCCTTTCAATCGCTGAATGCAACGTGCTTGAGCCTTTCGTGCAAAGCTTGTGTCAAAGCAGCTCTGCGTGACAAAGTCTATTTGCGTCTTCTTTTTACAATTCCTTCCCTATGCTTGTGCCACTTGTACTACCGAACCCCACTCGCAGGTTGACATGACGGTCGTTTCGTCTCTTATGGACAACACCTGCAACCGCATTACCGACCGATACATCAAGTGCGGAGGGGGAGTGTACTTCGGCAACGGCGGCAGCGTCAGGCTCAGGGAGTTCCTCCAGGCGCATGGGTCGCCCAACAACAGGCGGGTGCGCGTCCAAGGTGTGGACAATGAGGGCAACGCGCAGTCGTTCGAGTACGTGCTGCACGAGCGCATGGTGGACGGGCACACCTCCGAGAGCGACCTCGACTCATGCGCTGTCGTCTGCCGGAAGTTCGCGGTCGAGCTCGTGGGGAGTGTACGTGGCCGATTGAGAAGTCTTAGTGACATGGAGGGGTGCAAGCTCTACAAGGCGAAGACGTACCCGTTGGACGACGAGATGCGCCTGGCGCGGTGCAAGCAGTGGTTGAAGCAGAACCACGGCCTATTTGGAGGCAAGCTGCCTGGTGAGAGAAGTCATGGTAACTCTGCTTATACTCCATGTTTGCAGGTTCATACATACATACATACGCTATTGTTGCATGCTCCCCGAACTGTTGTCCACCAACCCTTTTACGTGCTTCCCTCCCGCTGTGATCCCTTGTCCAGGCTTCGACTACAACAAAGCCGTCCAAGAGCTGTGGTTCTTCACTGCGGCGATGATGTCGCAGTACAAGGACGACGGATTCCACCAGGGGCTCGCCTTGACGCTGGACAACAACGAATGGCAGAGATCGTACCCCAACATCCTCCGCCTCTGGCAGGCACTCGCCGTCCTTCCCCTCAGCACGGTCGAGTGCGAGCGGGGGTTCTCGAAGCAAAACCTCATTAAGAGTTGGGAGCGTGGGTGCCTTGGAGATGACACCCTAGGGGACCTGATGCGGTGCTCCCTCCTGCAATACAACATCGAGTGGTTCGATGTGGTTGCTGTCTTCCGCGGTGAGAAGCCACGCCGTCCCCTTCGAGATCTGAGCTCGGCCAACCCCACCTCTGTCGAAGATGGAGGGGCCTCTACCAGTGAGCCCACTCCATTGATGGAGCCGAGAGGATGACTGACTGACTCTGTAGGCTTTGGGGTATGCGCATAGTAGAGAGATGAGTAGAGTAGATGTGGTGCTGGTGGTGGTGTTGCATAGCAGTAGCAGTTGTCTTTGTGGGCCGTAGGCTCTATAGGGACAAGTCTTACAGGGTGGGCATGTACTGATTATTCCTAAAGATTCATGAAGTGGAAGGCAATTTTAGTGAAAGGAAGACGGGTGTTTTGAAATGTACTCTGAGAGTGCAGTCTAAGAATTTTTTACCCTTCTATTTCAGACTTGGATTTTTTTTCACCCTAGCATGTGTTGTGATATAATTGATACTTAGCATTTCTGTAAGTCGATTATGTGTAGTTAGTGTCGAATCATACCGTAGAAGATAAGTCCGTAGGATGACGTCAGCAAATAGCGCTCGTCATAGGACAGTCGTTTCAGTCACGGGAATAGTCGCACCCCTTCATTATCATCTAGGGCGCATAGCGCGATAGTGACGAACAGGTACATTAGCGAATAGGTACTTTTCAAAGTTAATAATGAAAAGTGTTCTTGAGGATTTGCAAAGTGTTCTTGTTTGAAGTTTTATATCAAGTCTCTTACAACATTAGACGATTTATTTCATGGTATGAGAGCTATCTGGAATTAAGACTACCGTCAATCATGACTGGTTCAACACCAGCACCATCTGCTGGATCGGTTACTAGAACTACTGGAGCACATGCCTCCACTACGGCCGCTGGTCTCTCAGCCTCTGGGCACTTTCCACCAGCCTACGCTAATATCGGTATGCAACAACAGAATCCGCCTTCTGTGAATACTCCAGGTGCTCCATCGACTGCACCTGCAACGCAACAGCAACAATCACAGACGACAATACAGCAACAAGCGTCAGTACAGCAACCAGTTTCAATGCAATCGATTTCATCTGCGTTCAGTGGAATGAGCCTTGACGGCTCAAGTTACATGCGTGGAGCTATAGCTCCAAGTACTTGTTCGTTCGCTTTCTCACCTTTTGTACAACAGCTGCAGTCACAGCAGTTTCAGCATCCTTTCTACATCTTCGCAACCACAGCCACAGCAAGTTCAGCAACAGCAACAACAGCAACAGCAACAACAGCAACAACAGCAACAGCAGCAACAACAACAACAACAACAACAACAACAACAGCAACAGCAACAACAGCCGGGCATTGTCTTTCAGCCTCCAAATTTACTTAACAATACTCAAATCAAGACAACCATACCTTTTAACGAAGTCGACTTCTACTCCTGCAGCTTCGAGTTTGAGCTTCTGGCACAGTCCGCTGGGCTTTGGCCGTTCTTCACCAGAGAATTCACCTATCCTGTTACGGGAACACAAATGGAGCAGCAAAGTTTCTTGCACGCCTCTCTTGGGGAGTATAAAGTTCTTGTACGGAACTTGTCCCAGAAGGAGCAGCTCGGCGTTCGATCGTTTCACTCAAGTTTTACACCAGCCGAAACTGCATGGAACCATCTGAAGGGGGTATACATGGCAAAGCATACAATAACAGTGAGTAAAATACTTTCGCAGCTGACAAGTGTGCAGATGATGACAAATGAAAACGTCATGGACTACGTTAACCGCGTCCGTACACTACGTGACCAACTGGAGAAGAGCGGGGGATACTTCCTTCGTGAGATGTATCTCACAGTCCTTCTGGCTGGCCTTGGACCCGAATGGCGACAGACGCACGCTTTCCTGCGCATGAATCAGAACCTCTCCGAAGCTAAAATTTCTTCTTACCTTCAAGCAGAGCAGCAAGATCTTGACCTGCAGTCACAACGTAACCAGAAAAGGGGGGTTCATTTAAGTTTTTACTCCAATCTAGAAACACAACATCGACATCCACCAAAGTACCCGTTCTGCCATTTCTGTAAGAAACCAGGACATACTTACCAAAACTGTCGCAGCCGTCATCAAAATCGTCGCAATACTTCGCAGCCGTATCAACGATCGCAACAGTTACCGAAAACACAACTACCACAGCAGCAGTTAACGTCTCAGCAGCAGCAGATACCGAAACCGCCATTGAATCCATCGACGTCGCAGCATCGTCTGCCGGTCTTCGCATCTGCCACATCAGGAAAAGGGGTTTTTGGCTGCGTCACCACAGTTGATGTTTCAGAAACAGATTTCGAAACACGACTTGAAGAAACAACATGTGCTGAAGGCATTCCTTTACCTCAAGTTTACGCTAACCTTGCTCGCATAATTTCAGGACCAAATACCTGGTATCTCGACAGCTACTGCGGATGGCATATGTGTTCTGCCGAAACAAGCTTTATCACTTATCAGCGTCCACTTCGTCGTCCGATACTTGTCACAGTCGCAAACGGACAAATTATAATGGCACGATCAGTTGGCAGTGTCATGCTCGAATCTATCGACACGGGATACTCACTTCATGTTACGAATGTTCTTATCGTCACCGGACTTGGCTTCAACCTTCTTTCCATGGCTCAACTCCTGGCACACAAAATACGTACACAAGGAAATTGTGAGACGATGGATCAAGAGCTCTGGCACAGTACAACTAATACCTACCTTGGTCGTGCGGCCACTCAACATGGCGTGTCGGTACTTCAGTTCGCAGCACAGGGAACTTCTGGCGATTCTGGACACGTGCTTGCACTTGGTCCCTGGGATCACCCAGAAGAAATCGATTATCAACATGTGGACATTGATTTTCGCGCAACTTCAGTACCAACAGCTTCTCGAACAGCAGCCGCCGTACTTACAGCGTTGGATACCTGGGAGTTCAATACCGCCGATGAAAGCGCCACCGCGTGGCGAACGTTTTACAATACACGTGCAGCCTTCCAAGGAACTCCAGCACCAATTTGGGGAGAAATAAGTGGTCTTGCCACTGATGAACCTGACGTTATTGAAGAAGCCGAACAGGAAGCTGTAGCTGAGCAGCCGAGTCCAACCGTATCTTTCGCCGAAACACCTGTCACGACATCAACAGAAGCAGTATCAGGGGTTATACTCACACCTGCAGCAACAACCTCACTAGTCACGTTACCTCTTCACCGTTTCGTCGAAGGAGTTATTGACAAGTCACCAGCCCTTTCTCCTTTCATTCTTTCTTCCTTTTATACTAACTCCGATTTTTACCTGCGATCATCAGGACACAAAGCCACGGAAGATATATGGCATCAGCGGCTAGGACATCCATCACAAGGGATTCTTGATCATTCAATCCGAGCAGCAGTTCTTGATAAAAATAGTTTACTTTTACCTGATGGCACGGAGATGAAGCCGCAGTCTCGTCCAACGGTTTGCACGACTTGTCCAGTTGCCAACCTTACGCACGATCCGTTTCCTAGTCATTTTCCCGGCTCAACGCGTTATCAACTGATGCAGAAAGTCTACAGTGACATACTCAACTTGTCTAAAGTAGGCCCTAAAGACGAGAAGTATGTGATCATCTTCATCGAAGCGTCTACACGATATGTTTGGACAGCTAACTTACCTGCGCGCCATCTCGCTCACTCCGTTTTCGTCGCATGGCTCGCTGTCGCTGAACGGGAGTCTGGCGCGAAACTGCAAGAATTTCAGAGCGATGGTGCAGGGGAGTACACCAGCAACAATTCACAGACTACCTTCAGACGCTCGGCATCAAACGGAAGCAGTCTCTGCCGCATGCACACCAACAGATCGGGGTAGTAGAAAGGTTGAACAGAACTTTGCAGGAGAAGATGCGTGCTCTGCTGACGCAGGCAGCACTTCCACCGCATTTTTGGCCGTATGCGATGGACCACGCCGTGCTGTTACACAATCTTCTTTCTTCAACGTCCCTGCCCAAGTTTTCTTCTCCACACCTGCAGTGGACACGAACAGTGGGAAGCACAAAACTTTTACGAGTTTTCGGGTGTGTTGTACAGTTTCGTCCTCCAACCGCAGCACTCGGAAAATTTTCTGAACGAGCAAAATGGGGGGTACACCTCGGCATAGAAAAATAGTATCACGCGTGGAAGATTTTGGACCTTCGCTCCCATCAAATCGTTCCATCACGTGATTGTCGTTTCTATGAACGACTCACCTTGCTCGTTTTTCGTGCTCACCAGGCAGCAGCCGCCAATCCTGCCAGGTTGTTCGAAGGCTCGCGTGCATTTGCAACTGACGAAGCCGAAGCTGATGTACAGGACGAGGATATTTCTGAAGCTTCCGAAGCTGCCGCAACAGACGTTCCCGAACCTGTCACCTCGACCGGCATACCTGAATTCATTCCTCTTGCAGATGCTGACCAGGATGATGTTCGCGAAGTTCGTCTCAGTTACGAACGCGACCACCAGCAACAACCGATGCCCGTCGTCTCTGACGAAGCAGTTCGTGTTACACCTGACGAAATTGGGGGGGAAGAAGGAGCAGAAGAAATTTTCGCAGGTGCAAACGAAGAACGTCCGCGTTTTACAGAAACAGGATTGCAGATACTGGGATTTGCAGTAGCAGTACAGTGCAACGACAGTAAGATACCTGAACCAAAAACCGTCCGACAAGCTCTTACGAGTCCTCACCGAGAAAAATGGCGCGAAGCCATGGACAAGGAGCTAACAGCACTCAAGAATCGCGGAATATGGGATTTAGTACTGACTTCAGAGGCCAAAGGGAAGAAGGTACTTACCGGAAAATGGGTCTTCCGCGTCAAGACTAATGCAGATGGGTCGTTTGAAAAGTTCAAAGCGCGATGGGTCGTCCGCTGATTCGAGCAGACTTACGGCATCGACTATGAACTAGCCTTTGCTCCTGTCGGGCGACATACAAGTGTTCGGATTCTTCTTTGTGTCGCCGCCTGCCGTAATCTACGTCTTCGCCAAATCGACATCTCGAATGCGTTTCTCTACGCGCCTGTCGACGCACTCATCCTCGTAGAGTACCCGCATTCTTATACTACTAACCTACCGAGCGTTTGCCATCTCTAAAAATCTCTATACGGCATTAAACAGGCACCACGACTCTGGCAGCAGTATCTTCACTCGCAGCTGATCATTGCTGGATTTCGACAGTTACCGCATGATCAGGGAATGTATCTACTGACCGACGACAGCAACTACATTTTATTCGTTGCTACGTCGATGACATCCTATACGTCAGTACTACTGATTCCCTTGCCGAGACCTTCATAATGAAATTACAGGAAAATCTACAGTTTACCGTCTCCGAAACAGTCTCACAGTTTCTCGGACTGAACATTACCTGTTCACTGACAACTGTTCATCTCACCGCTTCGAAGTATGCAGCAACACTCGCTGCTCGCTTCAACCTCACACCTACTGCAGTCTCTACACAGTACCGCTCACTACCGACTGACCACAAACCGAACACCGCACTGTTAACTTCAACCGGTTTACAGATCTATCAACAGCAGCTAGGCTGTCTACTTTTCGCCGCTGTCAGTTGTCGTCCTGATCTAGCCTATGCGGCCAGTCAGCTCGCACAGTTCCTACGCCGTCCTGAGGAGGAGCATCAGCTTGATCTTCTCCGCGCGCTTCAATATTTTATCTCGACACCTGACGTCGGATTAGTCTACAACGTCATCGGTTGTAAAACACTCTATCTACACGGTTTTGTCGACGCCGATCACGCTGCTGATTCTACTAATCGACGGTCACGCACTGGGTTCATCTATCGACTGGAACCTGTCGGACCTATCTCTTGGAATTCTACGAAGCAGGAGCTGATTGCACTCTCCTCTGCTGAAGCTGGGTTTATTGCTGTCTGCACAGCAACACGCGAAGGACTTTGCTTACAGGAACTATTGGAAGAAGCGAAGTTGATGACAACTACCCAGTTTACCCTACAGTGCGACAATCAAAGTGCAATTCGCATCGCACATCAGCTTGGTTTCGTCAACAGAATGAAGCATATTTCGCTTCGTTATTTTTTCGTCAAAGATGAAGTCGAGAAGGGGAGGATGCGATTGGACTACTGTTCGACCAACGAAATGGCTGCCGATTTTCTTACGAAGAAGCTGACACGACAGAAGTTTCAGTACTGTAACAAGCTCTGCGGAATCTTCAAGAAGTGACACTATCGAACTTCCAGAAATGAAGGGGAGTGTTGTGATATAATTGATACTTAGCATTTCTGTAAGTCGATTATGTGTAGTTAGTGTCGAATCATACTGTAGAAGATAAGTCCGTAGTATTAAACAGTAAAATTGATGAATAGAGAGAGAGAGTACACAAACATATACCAAACTGTTGTACTCTCTAGAAGATGACCCTATACAGTCTATACAAGCATGATAACTAAACATGTTTGACACACCCCCTGGACTGCATAGGGGAATGTTCTAGACAAGCAGCTCAGGGTGGCACTACTAGTCCAGCCTCTGAGACAAGGGTCTAAAAGACCAGTCAGAAGGAGTACAGGCAAGGCAAGAACTAGTACAGGGCGGCACTACTAGTCCAACCACTGTAAGAGGACACAAGTCCAGTCTGAGTATACACACAGATATATAGGACAGTACAGAGTCAAGGCCCGAGTAAGTGAGAGACTACAGGTACCAGACCAAGCTGCACACAGTGCCGCTGATGATCTTTAGGCGCAAGCGCCTTCGTAAAGATATCAGCTGTGTTGGCACCGGAGGCTAAGTGTACTACGCGAGCCTGGCGACGCTGCTGTAGCTCACGCAGGAGGAAGTACCGCAGCTGGATGTGCTTCGCTCTGCCCTCGAGTCGAGGCTCCTGACACAGGAGGATCATGGCCCTGTTGTCAGCGTACAGGACCGGGGCAGAGCTAGGCCGCTCACCTAAGTCAGTGAGCAAGAAGGTCAGCCAGCGGAGCTCCTGTGCCGCCATGGCACCAGCGTAGATCTCGGCCTCACAGCTGGACTGGGCAACAGACGAAGAGCGGGTAGCTCTCCACGAGACAGCACCTGAACCAAGGCTAAAGCAGTAGCCCTGGGAAGACCTGAGCGTCTCGGCGTCGTCTGCCCAAGAAGCGTCTGTGTGTCCAGTAAGGACCACTGGCCTGCGTCCGCCTAGCACTAACCCCATGCCCGATGTACTTGCAAGATAACGCAAAACCCTCTTAGCGGCAGACCAGTGCTGAGGTCGGTGCCTGCCTGTGGCCACGAAACGAGCCAGGATGCTGAGAGGGTATGCGAGATCTGGGCGAGTGCAAGTCATCAGGTACATGAGGCAACCCACTAGCTCAGCGTAAGGACCACTGGGATCTACCGACTCCTCAGGAACTGGAGCGGAGAGTCTGTGGTCCAGAGGAAGAGGGGTGGGCTGTGCGGAGGAGAACTGAAGGCCGAACCTCTGAAGGACCTGGCGCACCAAGTGTGACTGAGTCAGGGTGATGGTGCGCGCAGCTCTGTCCCTGGAGATCTGCAAGCCAAGGTAACGGCGCAGCTCTCCAAGGTCAGTGCAGGTGTGTCTCTTCAGCAGCTCTGCCTTCACGGAGGCCAGTGCGTCCCTGTCAGCAGTGGCAAAGACCAGGTCGTCTACGTAGACGAGGATGTAGAACGGAGTCGAGCCAGCACGAACGAAGAGCGAGGGGTCTGCAGAGGACGGAAAGAACTGCAGGTCAGCAAGGGTAGCACGCAAAGTGTCGTGCCACTCACGAGGCGCCTGGCGCAGGCCGTAGACTGGCCGCCGCAGAAGCCACTGGGTCCCAGGGGGGAAGGTGCCAGTAAAGCCCTGAGGGCGACGCAGGTAGACCTGCTCGTGAAGGCTGCCCTGAAGAAAGGCAGTGGAGAAGTCGAGGGAGTGAAGCTCGTAGTCACGCTGAGCCGCTACGTGTAGCAGCACCCGAAGAGTAGTCATCTTCGGGGTAGGAGCGAAAGTCTGAAAGAAGTCCACCCCCTCGCGCTGACTGAAGCCTCTAGCCACGTAGCGCGCCTTGAACACAGGCGGCTCTCCAGGAGGGCGCTTCACCTTGAAGAGCCAACGGCCATCGACCACGTTCACCCCAGGTGGGGGAACTGCGTCGACAAAGGTGCCGGTGGATCTCCAAGATGCCATCTCCTGCTCCATGGCAGCTATCCACTGAGAGGCCCAGGGTCCCGAAACCGCCTCAGCGTAGGTACGAGGGGTCGGGATGTCGAAAGCGTCTGGGTCACCCTCAGGGACTAGCAGCATGGAACAGAGATGGGGAGCAGCCTCGGACAGGAAAGCAAGCTCAAACTGGCGGTCCTCCAGGACGTCACTGCCGAGGGCAGGAGCACCCCCGACAGACGGAGGACAGGCAGGGTCAGAGACCAGAGCGGTGGCGTAGTCAAGGCGGCGGGTAGAGGCGAAGTCAGCGACCGCAGCGACGAGGGCGTCAAGACTCGACACGGGAACAGACGGGTCGGTAACGAGAGAGGCAAGGACCCGAGGAACAAGAGGACGAGCGGCACGAAAGGAGTCGGACAGAGGAGGAGACGCAACGACAAGAGAAGACGGAGGAGGAGACGGGAGGAGGGGAGGTCGAGACGCGTGGGAACGGAGCAACATAGGGTGAGAGCGCGGGACAGGGGAGACAGGACGAGCACGAGAGGGGCGGCGAGACCAGACGTGTGAGGGCGGCGTCGGGTCAGGAGACAGAGGAGGGGACACAGGAGGGGAACGAGGGGGAAGACGAGCCGGGGACGAGTCTGGCAGAGGGAACACGGGGCCGTAGACGGGAAGAGGGGGAGACGGCAGGAGAGGAACAGGCGCAGGGTCAGGAGACGGAAGGCCGAGCAGACAGGAGGGCGGACACAGGCGGGGACTGCTGCTGCGGCGACACCACACCAACACCAGGGCCACAAGCTGCGCGACGGCTGCCTCCCGAACCCTCCACACCTGCACCCCCAGAAGGGACACCCCCAGAGTCCACAAACGGCGGCAGCGACGACAGCGGCGGCGGCGGAGACGACGGCTGCAACGGCGGCGGCGGTGGAGACGACGGCTGCAGCAGCTGCGGCGACGGCGGCTGCGGAGGCGGTGGAGGAGGAGACACCGGGGGAGGGACAGACGGCGAGGACTGCGCCGGAGGACTACCAGAGTCAGAAGACTCGTCAACCGGGACGACCGACGGGAGGGGGGTGACGTGAGACACACCAGAGGGGGCCGGACGGGGGGCGGGGGGGGGGGAGGGGCAGGGACCACCAGGGAGGGAGGAACCAGGAAAAGGGGGGAGTAACCGGGGGACCACGGTGGGGAAATCGGCGGTAGAAGGAGACGGACTCGTCAAAGGTGACGTCGCGAGAGTGAAAGAAGCGGTGAGACGGCGGGTGGTAGAAGTGCCAGTCGGACGCGTCAAGGGGGAAACCGAGGAAGACGCAGGGGAGGGTGCGGGCAGTGAGCTTGTCCGTGCCAGAGGCACGAACGTGAGCAAGGCAGCCCCAGACGCGGAACGCAGACGCGTCACCAGGGGACCCGGTCCACAGAAGGGTCGGCGAAACCTGCGGCCGCTGGGGGTGCGGCCACAGGTTAAGCTGGTGAGCGGCGTAGCGCACGCCGAACGGCCACAGAAAATGGGGTGCACCGGCGTGGATCATGGAGGTGCGAGCCACCTCCATGACCAAACCGATGCGTCGCTCAGCGACCCCATTCTGCTGCGGGGAGTCCGGCAGGGTAAACGTCTGGGTGATGCCCTCCGCACGACAGAAGCGACCAAGGACACCTGAGGCAAACTCGCCACCCCGGTCGGAGTGAAGGCGCAAGGCAGGGAGACCGCGGTGGACACGAGCAGAGACAAGCCAGGGGATGAGAACGTCAGGCACGTCGGCCTTCCGCTCCAGGGGGAAGACGGTGGTGTAGCGCGTGAAGTCGTCGACAAGCACTAGGAAGAAGCGCTCGCGACGCGGCCCATGGACCGGGGCTGGGCCCCAGACGTCCATGTGCAGAGTCTGCAGTGGTGCGGTGGTAGGGGGAAAAGAGGAGGAGTGAGGGGCACGGCGGAGCCGGCCCTCGACACAAGGCGTGCACGGTGGGGCGGGGGAGGAGGGAAACTCGGGGAACGAACCGGGGAGACCAAGGACGAGACCGTGCTGGGACATGTGACGCAGACGCGGGAGCGCAGGGTGACCTAGGCGGTGGTGCCAAAGGAGAGTCGGGTGAGTGAGGGACCGACAGGAGCAGGCAGCAGCAACCTGGGTAGACGCAGCCACCTGAGGGAGCGCTCCAGCCGGGGGGGTCACGGTGTCCAGAGTGAACAGGCCGGACACCGGGTCCCGGGGGAAAGTGGTAAGGGGGGCACCAGTGGCGGCCTCGGTACAGACAGCATACCGCTCGTGACCAGGGAACGTAGTGGTGACGCCAAGGTCCTGGAGGCAGCCGACACCAACTAGGTTCCTGGAGAACGAGGGGATATGCAGACCTGTGAGAGTGCCCGAAGGAACCGCCGGACAGGGAAGGGAGGTGGAACTGCGGGCAACGACGGGACCACCGGAGGGGTCAGCAAGAGTAACTGCAGCGGGAACAGGCAGCGGCGTCAGCGTCGTGGAGTCGCGGAAGAAACACCGGGAGGCGCCAGAGTCCAAGGTGAAGGAAAGCGCAGCAGTCGCGCGAGGCAGCAGTGAAGCGGTGGAAGCACCAAGGCTAAGCAAAGCAGGAGATCCTACGCCTGACGCAGCAGGGGAGTCTACGCTAGGCACCGCTACACTAGGCAACACGGGGTAATAAGAGGGAAGCACACTAGAGTCATCAGCATACATCACATGCAAGGCCGCTACAATGGCATCCATGTCCAAGTCAAAAATCCTAATGCTACGCCTAAGCAAGCTGTGCCAGTCCGGGAGGTCGGGCGCCGGGCCAAAGCGCTGGCGGAACAGGTCGTCCAGGCGACGAAAACAGCGAGGAGTAGAATGACCGATCTTACCGCAAACGAAGCCGCGGCGAGGACCGGTCTGGATCTGGTACTGACAGGGCCCGCCTCCAGAACCACCACCCGGTGCACCACCACGCGCACGACCACCACCAGCTCCAGGCCACCCAGGTGGGAGAGTACTCGCCTGCCTCGTCTGCGGCGGCTGCTGCGGCTGCTGCGAAGGCTGCGGCTGCGGCGACTGCTGCTGCTGCGGCTGCTGCAACTGTGGAGGCAGCGGGGCAGCTGGACCGGGCAGGGTCCCCACGTCCGCACTGGCACCGGACGACCCGCCTCCACCACTACCCCCACCCGCACCCCCGCCGCCTCCGCCGCTCCCAACCTTGGGGCGGCGGCCCTTCGCCGAGCGGGACTGCACTGCAGCAGCAGTCTCAGCCACAGCAACAGAGCCGTCGGAGAAGGTACACTGAGCGGGGGCACAACCCTGAAAGATAGGGACCGGTACTGTACCGCTCGCCAGGGCTATGGAGCGGTGACGAGTCTCTATGGCAGTCAGGGTGTCAACAAAGTCGGTGAGGGTGAGAGCAGCAGGGTGGATGCTAAGGAACTGGTCGCGGGCGGCGGCCAGGCGGTCAGGTAGGCGGGTGGCAAGGAGGTAGAGGGTAGAGGTCATAGGAGGCTGGTGGACTCTAAGCTGAGCATCAGTGCAGGCAGCGCGCCAGGCCTCATCTATCGAGCGCAGGTGGGCAGCGAGGTCAGAGACAGTGGGGAAAGACGCCAGGTCAGGAAAGAGCAGGGGAAGGATCAGGCGACCCACTGAGGCAGCAGGAGGGGTAGAATAGCGCTTGATGACAGCATCGAGGTAGGCCTGGGCGGTAGGAATGGTTCTAAAGCGAGGGCGCTCAGTGGGGGGGAGGGCATTGCTAATGGCGAGCTGAGCAAGGGCATCGCGGGAAAGCCAGACAGAGCGGGCAAGGGCAGCAGCGGCAGTGGACTCGCGCTCAGCGGGCGTGGGATCAGCGGGCAGCACAGCAGGGGGGTCAGGGCAGGGGAGCATACCGTCTAGGTGTGCATAAAGCGGGTGGCCGTCCTGCCGCTGGCCAGTGAGGTGGCGGCGAAGGTCAGCCAACCACGCCTCGAACTCCAGAGGCTGACCCTCAACATCAAAACGAAGCTCAGCAGCCATGAGGGGCAGTGGAGGACAGTGCAGTGCGGTGCAGTGCGATGCAGTGCGGTGCAGTGCGGTCCAGTGCGGTGCAGTGCGATGCAGTGCGGTGCAGTGCGGTCCAGTGCGGTGCAGTGCGGTCAGTGCGATCCAGTGAGGTGCAGTGCGATGCAAGGCGGGGCAGGAAAGTGCAGGAGGGTGCAAAGTGGTGCGGGGAACGGGGGACAGTACCAGGAAGTATGGAGGGCCGGGGCAGGTGCGTCGGGGCCGGGCAGGCACGACAAGGCCGGGCGGCGGCGACGGGGCCGGGCGGCTGCGACGGGGCCGGGCGGCGGCGACGGGGCCGGGCGGCAGCGACAAGGCCGGGCGGCTGCGACGTGGCCGGGCGGCTGCGACGGGGCCGGGCGGCAGGGACGGGGCCGGGCAGGACACAGCAGGGCCGGGCAGGGGCGACGGGGCCGGGCGGCTGCGACGGGGCCGGGCGGCAGCGACAAGGTCGGGTGGCAGGGACGGGGCCCGGGCAGGACACAGCAGGGCCGGGCAGGGGCGACGGGGCCGGGCGGGCGAGCAGGGCCGGGCAGGGCGACAGGGGCCGGGCAGCCGCGACAGGGGCCGGGCGGGCGCCACGTGGCCGAGAGGCCGCGACGGGGCCGAGCAGGGGCGACGGGGCCGAGCAGGGGCGACGGGGCCGAGCAGGGGCGACGGGGCCCAGGAGGGGTTCGACGGGGCCCAGGAGGGTAGCTACGGGCCCAGGAGGGGCGCTACGGGCCCAGGAGGGGCGCTACGAGCCCAGGAGGGGCGCTACGGGCCCTGGTAGGGGCGCGAGGGGGGGCCTGGGAGGGGCGCGACGGGGCTTGGGAGGGGCGCGACGGGGCTGGGGAGGGGCGCGACGGGGCCTGGAGGGGCGCTACCAAGCCCAGGTAGGGGCGCGACGGGGCCTGGGGGGAGCGCAATGGGGCCCAGGAGGGGCGCTACCGAGGCCTGGGAGGAGCGCGACTGGGCTAGGGAGGGGCGCGACGGGGCCTGGGAGGAGCGCAATGGGGCCCAGGAGGGGCGCTACGGGGCCTGGGAGGAGCGCGACGGGGCCCTGGAGGGGCGCTACCAGGCCCTGGAAGGGGCGCGACGGGGCCTGGAGGGGCGCTACGAAGCCCTGGAAGGGGCGCGACGGGGCCTGGGAGGAGCGCAATGGGGCCCAGGAGGGGCGCTACGAGGCCTGGGAGGAGCGCGACGGGGCCCTGGAGGGGCGCTACGGGGCCCAGAAAGGGGCGCAACGGGGCCCAGGAAGGGGCGCGACGGGGCTAGGGAGGGTCGCGACGGGGCGAGGGAGGGTCGCGACGGGGCTAGGAGCACGACGGGGCCCAGCTAGGGGGCGAGCGGAAGCGTGAGAGGGGGGGGGGGGGGGGGGGATCCTACCTACGCGTGATACCATATTAAACAGTAAAATTGATGAATAGAGAGAGAGAGTACACAAACATATACCTAACTGTTGTACTCTCTAGAAGATGACCCTATACAGTCTATACAAGCATGATAACTAAACATGTTTGACACGTAGGATGACGTCAGCAAATAGCGCTCGTCATAGGACAGTCGTTTCAGTCACGCGAAAAGTCGCACCCCTTCATTATAATCTAGGGCGCATAGCGCGATAGTGACGAACAGGTACATTAGCGAATAGGTACTTTTCGTAGAACTATAAATCTCTATTAGGTCTTTTTCATTATTAACTTTGATTATTCACAAGTTCACGTACTCAGGTTATTCAACCTTGACCTTTACATTTTACAAGACTTCCGCTGTCTTACTAGTCTACCATTCCAGCAAAGATCCTGGACTAACACTTGAGGATTTGCCAAGTGTTCTTGTTTGAAGTTTTATACTAAGTCTCTTACAACATAAGACGATTTATTTCAGCATGCAAGGTAAAATGTCTCAAGCACTCTGATTCGTAAGAGTGGGCCAAAACCAATTTAGAGGCCTGCTCTAGGGACCAAGCAGGAAAGGGGGTGAAACCTATGGACGAGCACTCAGGGGCGTTTGAAATGCTGATTGTGGAAAAGGCTTTTAGGGGCAAAGAACAAAGGCGACAGAAGGCGATTGTAGAGTATGGCAAGGGATTTTGGCAAGAAGTATGCAATTATCTCTAGAATGATTCAACCATCTCCTTTCCGAGACTCAACCAACACTCAGTATGGAGTACCCTCCAGAAGTGTAGAAACGCAGGTTGCGAAGCTGCATGTACGGAACCTCCACAGCCCCTTGACGTGCCCAAGGCGCTTCGTCCTAACTGCCGAAGCTGTTTGGCAATGCCTCGTGACCGCCTACGCGATTGGTTAGACCTCAAGACTCGGAAGCCCCAGAACGAACCCAATCTATTGTTCTGGTTCGGCCCAGGCAGTGTTCAACAGTGATTCGCCCACAGAGGAGAGCCACTTGTCGTTCTTCCCTTGTGACGACAATGCGAAACTCGCATATCGTCGTCGGGCCACGTATCTTCGACAAGCGTCCCCCCTTGCGTCCGCTTTTCGATCGCAAGTCGCGAAGAGCAGTTGTCGTCGGCACCACCAAGGAGGTGCCGGACGCTTGTGCGACCTCGCGCTTCGTCCAACCGCTGCCCAAGGGACGACGTTTTCGGGCCCACCAGGTCAGTGCGTGTTGTGTGGTGTGGCGCCCTGCCCTGGGCTCGGCGTTCGGCACCACTAAACCTTGGGCAATGTGTCGCGTCTTCCCAGCCACCACCTCCCGTGATTCGTCAGCAGCCGGACTACAGTCACCCTTGGTTCTGTTCCTTCCGCCACATTGAGATTCTCGAACCGCATTTTTCGCATGATTGATACAAACCGGAGTCTAACCTGTTTTTCAAGGCCTGTCATAGCAAACCAGCCTCAACAGTAACTCCGAACCGGACAACCAGGGCTCCGCGAGATTCCCCATAAAGAAAACCGAAGCACCTCCGAACCTATTGTTCAGGTTTTGACCAAAACTTGCTTCGCCTCCAACATCGAGCCTAAAGCACGACAACCTGCCCTGCTGCTGCCTCCGGATTCCCCGCTTATATGGCCACTATCGTCTTATTACCTAGGGAAGAAAAGCCGCCGCGTGTTTTCCAAAGGGAACAGTAGGTAGCCAGGCCTCCGTCAAGAGTGCACCTATCTGGTCTAGATGTTCCACGTCCTTCCTTCGTGTGCAGTGCACCTTTGAGTACTGCAGCCAGCAGCTTCGAGCACATCCTGTGCTTGCCACGAAAAGCTAGGCCTCACTAATTTGGTTCGTCCACAGCTTCTATGTCGGGAGTATGTGTCTAGGTCCGAGTAAACCGTTCGTAGTGTTTGGTGCCGTCCGCTGTCGCAGCCTTTCGCGCCTTAAATAAATAGTTCCAAGACAATTCACCATTCTCCTGTCGGTTCAACTTTAAAAGGCTTCAGTGATAGCTCTTATCTCTCGTCTTCTTCCTATCGTCGCGGTCGCACCCATCCCGTCTTCCTTGATAAATACAATACAAGTCGATACGGCTCAGCGTATACTGTATAGCGAAGGTCCGAATAGGGAAGGTTCAGTGAATCCTCTAGCCAGTAGTTTCCTTGGACTAGCAAGGGTCGTGGGAGGGAAACTACAATTAAAGAGCGGTTTCGGCAGTGGATGGCAGTGGTTCGTTCGGCCTCGCCCTCGGAGCGCCAAACAGCACGAACCGATCTGAACCGTCCACGGACCGAACCGTCGAACGGCACGAAAGTCGACAGGCACGCGCGTCGGCCGGTCCAGGCTCAGTCCAGCGCGCACGACCCGTCGCACGGGCCATCAGATGACCAGGGCGAAAACGGGGCTGGTAACCAGTTTTCGCCCACTGATTCCAGACGCAGCGAAACTGCTCCCGCGACCAGCGGAACGACTGTAAGCTGGACTGTAACCAGCGACGGGAGTATCAATCCAGCCGTGACAGACGAGACTGCCGAGACTGTCGAGACAGGCGAGACAGTCGAGACAGGTGTAACAAACGATACAGACGAGACTGCCGCCAGAGCATGCCTGCCTTCCTGTTCCGGCTCACCTAATCAACCCCTTCCCCGCCGCCAACTCCCGCGCAGCTCCGCTCCCGCCGCCTCCTCCTCCGCCGCCTCCTCCGCCGCTGCTAAGCCCGCGGAAAGGCGATCTTTATCCGGCGCCGCTCTCCCCCGCGCCCTTCCCCGCGCACCGAACACGCCCCCTTTCACGCTTCCGACCGCGCTCGTTCAGACGCCCCTTAGCGCACCTGCGGCTTCCGCGGCTTGGCGGGGGGGGCGCCAGCGTAAGATGGGGGGAGCCGGCGGAGCAGCCTGTGCGGAAGAGCTCGATTTGGAGCCTCCGCCGCCCGCCACGCTTTTCACGCCGTCCCCGCCGCCCCCGCAAAAGCTCTCGCGCTTGCCGGCGCCGGCAGCGATGATGCACGCGCCGCATCTCGTGCAGTTAATACCCTCATTGAAGCTCAAAACCGTGTGTCACGGCTGCGGAGAGTGCGGGCGCGGAGTCGGCGGTGGTGGAGGCGGTGGCGGTGGTACGTGCTGTGGCTGCGGCGGCGAGTCTAAAACGAAATCCTCGCTATTATCAGCTTCGTTATGGGGCGTGTCCAGCTTGTCGCAATTGCAGCTGATACTGGTTTTTTCTGCGCTGCTACTTACGGCCTCCTTCCTCCTGTCAACTCGCGCAATCGATCTCTCCGCCGTCGACTTAATCGCCGCAGCCGCCGCCCGCGGCGGCGGCGGAGACGGCGCGGGCGCAAGCGGCGAGTACGGCGGCGGCGGAAGCGGAATAGACGATCCCGCCAATATACTGTTCGTCGATAGCGTGGGGCTCGGCGGCGGAAGCTGGTTACTTGGGGGACCCGGGGCCGGCGGCGAGATTGGCGGCGGCGCGAAACGCGGCGGGGGACGCGGCGGAGGCCGCGGCGGCTGGGGGAGGGTACGGGAGAGGGTCAGCGCGGGCGGCGGCGGCGCGGTCGGGAAGGTGACGCGCGCGCTGGTGAGGGGGCACGACGCGGAAATGGCGGCGATGATGGCGGCGCTACATGCGTCGGCGACGGAAGATATGCTCGTGGGGGGCGACATGGATGAAAAGGTGAGACAGTGAGACGCGTCGTGCGGGTGTTTGAGGGCGGGGGGGGAAGAGGGGGAAGGGGGAAGGTGAGCGATGGGAGGGAGGAAGGGAAGCTGGTCTTTTCGCCACTGTCTCACAATGTTCCCCTCTCTCCGCTCTCTCCTCTCTCTCCTCTCTCTCCCCTTTCCCCCCTCGCTTCCCCCCTTGCTCTCTCCTCCTATCTCTGTGCTCTCCCGCCCCCCCCTCATGCTTCTATGGCGCCCTCTTGAATGCGCCTCCAACTCCCCTCCCTCCCTTCCCCCTTGATCTTCCTTGGAATGTACCATCTAAGCGTCTCCTTCGTCACTGCGAATTCTCCAAAACAGAATGCGCCTTCAACTCCCCCCCCCTCCATTCCTCCTTGCTCTCCCTTCTAATGTCCCATCTAAGCGTCTCCTTCGTCTCTCTGTCCCTCCCCGTCTCTTGTTCCGCGGGCGCCACGTCAGCAGGAGCTGCGCCAGCGCGTGCAGCTGGTGGAGGACGAGTGGGACTACTTCCAGGAAGCCCCCTACCGCCTAATCGACGAGGTAAGATCGACGAGGTAAGATGGACGAGGTAAGTCCAGTCTTCGTCGTACGCTCTGCTCCCTCCGGTGGCTCGTGATCTGCTCAAAGTACAGCTAGTGGGGAAGAGGGTGGGAGTACTTTGAGTTTAGGTGGTCCCCTACCGCCACGTGCATTGCTCCCTCGGGCGCCTCTTGATCAACTCACGAGGCAGCTAGTGGGGAAGAGTGAGAGTACTTTCAGCTAGTAGCTAGTCGCCAATCGCCTAAATGGCATGGAAGTCCAGTCCAGTCGCCACGTGCATTGCTCCCTCCGGTGGCTCGTGATTAGCTCACCAGGCAGCCAGTGGGGAAGAGAGTGAGAGTACTTGGAGGTAGGACTTTTGAATCGGTAAGTAATCCTATAGGTAGCCCCCGCGTCTCTGAGCATTTTCACAGGTATCCCCCGAGTCTAAGTACTTTCATAGGTATCCCCCGAGTCTAAGTACTTTCACACGTATCCCCCGAGTCTAAGTACTTTCACAGGTAGCCCCTTGTGACCAGTCCACTTGTAACCGACGAGGCCAGACCAGGCGCCAAACGTGCACTGGTACGGGATGACCCCAGTCACGACTCACCTGTCGACTCAGACAGGCGACCCCCTGTCATCCAGGCGCCACGCATGCACTGCTACGGTTCTAGAGTCGACTATTCCATCTATCTACCTCCAATCGTTGAGATAGGTTCTCGGAATAAACTGCTGCTCGCAATCGGGGGCCATGTTTCCAGCGGTTCCTGTTCCTCGGTTGAGCAGACCCTTGACTGTCGTCTCAAGTCTCTCTTGCATACAGTATCTATCTTAGTGTCTGCCACACCTTACCTCAATTCCGGTTTAAATAGTTCCCTTACTCTCCCCCCCCCCCCTTACCCCCGCCTCTCCCCCTCCCCCCTCCCCCCCCCCCCCCCCCCCCCTCGCCCCCCCAAATGGTCCTCGATATAAGCAGTTTTGGAGGGACGTGTTTGATGCGGCGTACGACGAGCTGGTGACGCGAGATCCAATGGTCCACGATAGAGCTGTGGAGGAGATCGCACGGCTCTCGGGGAAGTTCTACGACGTTCGGACCGTTGGACCTAAAGTGGTGAGTGGCGCTAAATGGTAGGGAGAGAGAGAGCGAGAGAGGTAAGGAGGATCAGAAGCGGAAGTTAGAGAGAGCTTGAAGTGGTATGCCGAAAGTTTGCAGCAGAGATTATTCCCTTGTTTGTTGCTGCATGGATTTCCCTTAGTCCTCCTTGCTGACGTTAATCTGTTGACAGCACAGACGTCTATCTATGCACGGTCGTCTACGAGTCGCAACAGGTCAGTCATTCATTGATCTCCCTTTCATGCTTCCCTTGCCCCCTTGCTCGCCTCGCTCCCCTTCCGCCCCCTCCCCTCCCCTCCCCTCCCCTCCCCTCGCCTTCCTCTCGTGGCTGCACATTGGCCCCATTGGCCCATCCAGTGTGGCAGCCGCAGCAGGGAAAACAGACTAGCCAACGGCTGGCATTGCTTGTTCTGAGACGCCTCAAACCGTTCCCTCACTTCCCCTCCCCTCCCATTGCCTCCCTTTCCCTTCCCCTCCCCTCCCCTCCCATTCCCTCCCATTCCCTCCCCTCCCCTCCCCTCCCCTTCCCTCCCCGCCCCTCCCCTCCCCTTCCCTTTCGTTTCGTGGTTGCGCATGGCTTGTCAGGTGTGCGTCCCAAAGGGCGCAGCCAGTGCGGCAGCGGCAGCAGGAAAAGCGAGTCAACCATGTGCTGGCCCCTTTATCACGTTCTCTCCTTCCCTCCCCTTGCCCCCATGGCTGTGCACGCCTTGCCAGGTGTTCGTCCCCAAGGGCGCAGCCAGTCCGGCAGCCGCAGCAGGGAATGCGGACGACCCGGCGGGGAGCATTGACACACAGGAGGGGACGGCTGAGGCGGAGGGCACGAGTGGGGGAGGAGAAGGGGGAGAAAGAAGGGGAGAGGCGGAAGCAGATGCGGAGGCAGAAGGAGGAGAGGGCGGTGGGAAGAAGGCAAAGGCTACTGCTAAGCAAACCGAGCAGCAGCGGGAGCAAACGGAGGAAGGAGGCGGAAAGCAAGGAGGAGAAGGGCAGGAGAAGGAGGAGCAACGGAATGCAACTTTAGTGCGCGATTCAGGAGTCATGGGCGAAAGTGCGGCTAGGGCGGAGCAGCCGGCGGAGCAGCTGGTGGAGCAGAGGGCGGAGCCGAGGGAAGCAAGGGCGATTGCACTGGCGGTGGATGTGCCTGAGCAACAAGTGCAAGACAGGCAAGAGAAAGGGGTGGTGTTGCTATCCAGCGAGGGAGGAGGGGAGAGATTTGCTGGAGAGCAGAGGGCACAGGAGCTATTTGACCAAGAGGGGGGGGGCAGGCGGAGTAATGGCAGCAGGTATGGAGGTGAAGGGGCTTCAGCAACGGGAGAAGTTGCAGGAGGAGGAGGAGGCGGAGGAGGTGGAGGAGGTGGAGGAGGTGGAGGGGAGGAATTAGCGGAAGTAGAAGGGGTTGGGGGGGAAGCTGGAGGAGGGTTGGTATCAGGGAGACTAGGGGCGAGTGGAGTAGCGCCGGGGGGAGTAGAAACACAGTCAGGGGCGTTGAAGAAACCAAGGAAGAGCAAGAGGAGCAAGAAAACAAAGCAGGAAAAGAAGGAGAAGAAGATGAAAAAACGCAAGTCCAAACGGAGGGGTGAATCAACTCAGGTGGAAGAAAGAGGAGGAGAAGCTTAGGGGGACACGAGGAGAGAGGCTGGGGGAGCGGGAGGGGGAGGAGGTGACGATAGAGACTAAGGGGTTTTGCTGCTGTACATAGACACAGAGGGCACAGTTGAAGAGGGCACAGATACACAGTATGGGAGGGGGGTCATGGAACAGGGGTCGTGCATGTGGGCAATGGGTGTGGGTCACATTGCATGACTCATGGTTCTTTGTGAACTGGGGTGATGAATACGGCACCAATTGGCGGCAGTGTGATATGTGTGTGTGTGTGTTGAGTAAATGTGTGATGTGAAGTGATACGTAGTGATTAGACATTCTTCCTGCTGGTTTCCTGTCGAGGGAGGCAGTAGATACGGAAATAAATGAGACAAGTGAGGACCAGTGGGGAGTACTGTAGTAACTGGTGAGGAGCAGTATGTTAAAATTATATATAGTGTTATATAATTTGTAGGCTTGGTAGGTAACTGATATATAAGTCAGAAACTGAATAGTATAGAAGGGAGAGAGTACAAGTGAATAAACCTAAGTGTTGTACCCTCTAAGAGGTGATCCTATACAGTCTATGCAAACATTAGAGATATACATATTTGACACCCCCTAGACTGCATAGGGGTAGGTCCTGAACAAGCAGTTAACGTAGAAACGAATGATTACTAGAGGTGGAAACCTACAACAAATACTAGTTGGTTGTACTCACTAGAAGCATACCTCAGTCTAGCCTATAACTTTTACATAGATAATATGTATAAGTTGACACACCCCCTAGGCTAGACAAGGGGTGAAACTAAACAAGAAGCAAACAGCTCAGGGCGGCACTATTAGTCCAACCACTGAGGCAGGGGTCTGGAGACCAGTCAGCAAGAATACAACCAAAACTGAAGCAAGCCAGGGTGGCACTACTAGTCCAGCCACTGGAGGTAAGGCCACAAGGCCAGTCTGACAAGCATATATAATAGAGAGTACACAATCAGGATCCTAACAGGGGAGCAGCTATAGGAACAAGACCAAGCTGTACACAGTGCCGCTGATGATCTTTAGGCGCAAGCGCCTTAGTAAAGATATCAGCTGTGTTGGCACCTGAGGCCAAGTGAACTACGCGGGCCTGGCGGCGCTGCTGTAGCTCGCGCAGGAGGAAGTACCGCAGCTGGATATGCTTCGCTCTGCCCTCAAGCCGAGGCTCCTGACACAGGAGTATCATGGCCCTATTGTCAGCGTACAGGACCGGGGCAGAGCTAGGCCGCTCACCTAAGTCTGTGAGCAAGAAGGTCAGCCAGCGGAGCTCCTGTGCCGCCATGGCACCAGCGTAGATCTCAGCCTCACAGCTAGACTGAGCCACAGACGACGAGCGAGTGGATCTCCAAGAGATAGCACCCGAACCAAGGCTGAAACAGTAGCCCTGCGACGACCTGAGCGTCTTAGCGTCGTCTGCCCAAGAAGCGTCTGTGTGCCCAGTAAGGACCACTGGCCTGCGTCCTCCTAGCACTAACCCCATGCCTGATGTACTAGCAAGATAACGCAAAACCCTCTTAGCGGCAGACCAGTGCTGAGGTCGGTGTCTGCCTGTAGCCACAAAGCGAGCCAGGATGCTGAGAGGGTATGCGAGATCTGGGCGAGTGCAAGTCATCAGGTACATGAGGCAACCCACCAGCTCTGCGTAGGGGCCACTGGGCTCTACTGGCTCCTCAGGAACGGGAGCAGAGAGCCCATGGTCTACGGGTAGAGGTGTGGGCTGTGCGGAGGAGAACTGAAGACCGAACCTCTGAAGGACCTGACGCACCAAGTGTGACTGGGTCAGAGTGATGGTGCGTGCTGCTCTGTCCCTAGAGATCTGCAGGCCAAGATAGCGACGCAGCTCTCCAAGGTCAGTGCAGGTGTGTCTCTTCAGCAGCTCAGCCTTCACAGAGGCCAGTGCGTCCCTGTCAGGAGTAGCGAAGACCAGGTCGTCTACGTAGACAAGGATGTAGAACGGAGTCTGGCCGGAACGCACAAACAGTGAAGGGTCAGCAGAGGACGGAAAGAACTGCAGGTCTGCTAACGTGGCACGTAGCGTGTCGTGCCACTCGCGGGGAGCCTGACGCAGGCCGTAGACCGGGCGCCTGAGAAGCCACTGGGTCCCAGGAGGGAAGGTACCAGTGAAGCCCTGTGGTCGGCGCAGGTAGACCTGCTCGTGTAGGCTGCCCTGAAGAAAGGCAGTAGAGAAGTCGAGGGAGTGAAGCTCGTAGTCACGCTGTGCTGCTACGTGTAGCAGCGCCCGAAGAGTGGTCATCTTCGGGGTCGGGGCGAAGGTCTGGAAGAAGTCAACCCCCTCGCGCTGACTGAAACCTCTGGCCACGTAGCGTGCCTTGAAGACAGGCGGCTCTCCAGAGGGGCGCTTCACCTTGAAGAGCCACCGACCATCGACTACGTTCACCCCAGGCGGGGGAACTGCGTCGACGTAAGTGCCGGTGGATCTCCAAGATGCCATCTCCTGCTCCATGGCAGCTATCCACTGAGAGGCCCAAGGTCCCGAGGTGGCCTCAGCGTAGGTGCGAGGGGTCGGGATGTCGAAGGCGTCTGGGTCACCCTCAGGGACTAACAGCATGGAGCAGAGATGGGGAGCAGCCTCGGAAAGGAAAGCCAGCTCGTACTGCCTGTCCTCTAGGACGTCACTGCCAAGGGCAGGAGCACCCCCGACGGACAGAGGACGGGCAGGGTCAGAGACCAGAGCGGTAGCGTAGTCAAGGCGGCGGGTAGAAGCGAAGTCAGCGACAGCAGCGACAAGCGCGTCAAGGCGCGAGACAGGAACAGCAGGGTCGGTAACAAGAGAGGCAAGGACCCGAGGGACAAGGGGACGAGCAGCACGGAGGTAGTCAGAGAACGGAGGAGGTGCAACAGCAAGGGACGAGGGAGGAGGGGACGGGAGGAGGGGAGGACGAGACGAGTGGGAACGGAGCAACATAGGGTGGGTGGGCAGGACAGGAGAGACGGGACGAGCACGGGAGGGACGGCGAGCCCAAACGTGAGACGGAGGGGTAGGGTCAGGGGACAGCGGAGGAGACACAGGAGGGGAACGAGGAGGAAGACGGGCCGGAGACGAGTCTGGCGGCGGGAACACAGGACCGTAGACAGGGAGGTCAGGAGGCGGTGGGGGAGACACCGGCGCGCGGTCCGGGGAGGGAAGGCCGAGCAGGCGGAGAGCGGAAACCGGCGGCGACGGCTGCTGCGGCGGCGACGACGGCTGGGCCGGAACTCTCGGACCAGCAGAGGCAGAACGACCGTCGGCAGAACACTCAACAGCAGCACCCCCAGAACCAACACCCCCAGAGCGAGAACCCCCTCCAACACCAGCGGCACCCCCAGAAGCCACAGGACGAACACCCTCCTCCACACCAGCACCCCCAGGGGCCGAGAGCAGCGGCGGCAGCGGCGGCAGTGGCGGCAACGGCTGCGGCGGCGGCGACAGCGGCGACGGCTGCGGCAGCGACAGCGGCGGCGGCGGCGACGACAGCGGCGACGGCTGCGGCGGCGACGGCGACGGCGGCGGCAGCGGGGTCGGCGACTGCGACAGTGGGGGCGGAGGCACCGGGGAAGGGGGACGCGGCAAGGACGGACCGGGGGTACCACCAGAGTCAGCAGACTCCTCAACGGGGACAACCGACGGGAGGGGAGTGACGTGGGAGACACCAGACGGGGCAGGACGAGGCGGGAGAGGGGCAGGGGCTACCGGGGGAGAGGGAGCAAGGAAAAGGGGGGGGCAACTGGGAGACCTCGGTGAGGGAAGCGGCGGTAGAAGGAGACGGACTCGTCAAAGGTGACGTCACGAGAGTGGAGGAAGCGGTGAGACGGCGGGTGGTAGAAAAGCCAGTCAGACGAGTCCAGGGGGAAACCGAGGAAGACACAGGGGACAGTGCGGGCAGTGAGCTTGTCCGTGCCAGAGGCACGAACGTGAGCAAGGCAGCCCCAGACGTGGAACGCAGACGCGTCACCGGGGGACCCGGTCCAAAGGAGGGTCGGCGAAACCTGCGGCCGCTGGGAGCGTGGCCACAGGTTAAGCTGGTGAGCCGCGTAGCGAACAGCGAACGGCCACAGAAAATGGGGGGCATCGGCATGGATCATGGAGGTACGGGCGACCTCCATGACCAAGCCGATGCGGCGCTCAGCAACCCCATTCTGCTGTGGCGAGTCCGGCAACGTGTACGACTGGGTGATGCCCTCCGCACGACAGAACTGTCCAAGCCGACCAGAGGCGAACTCGCCGCCACGGTCGGAGTGGAGACACAACACGGGGAGACCGCGGTGGAGACGCGCAGCCACAACCCACGGGAGAAGAACGTCGGGCACGTCGGCCTTCCGCTCCAGGGGAAACACCGTGGTGTAGCGCGTGTAGTCGTCGACGAGCACAAGGAAGTAGCGCTCACCGCGCGGTCCGGGGACGGGGGCAGGGCCCCAAACGTCCAAGTGCAGGGTCTGAAGGGGGCCAGTAGCAGGACGCAGCGAGGAGGAGTGAGGAGCATGGCGGACCCGACCCTCGACGCAAGGCGTGCACGGTGGCGCAGTCGAGGGAGGAAGGGCAGGGAGCGACGCGGGGAGACCTAAGACAAGACCGTGCTGGGACATGTGACGCAGACGCGGGAGAGCAGGGTGACCTAAGCGGTGGTGCCAGAGAAGGGAGGGGTGAGTGAGGGACCGACACGAGCAAGCTGCAGCGACCTGGGAGGACGCACCAACCGGGGGGGAAGCGGTGTGTAGGGTAAACAGACCGGACACCGGGTCCCGGGGGAACGTCGCAAGGGGGGAACCTGAGACAGCCTCAGAACAGACAGCGGACCGCTCGTGCCCGGGGAACGTGGTGGTGACGCCGAGGTCCTGGAGACAGCCGACACCAACCAGGTTCCTGGAGAACGAGGGAACGTGGAGGCCAGTAAGGGAGCCCGAGGGAACTGCCGGACAGGGAAGGGACGTAGAACTGCGCGCGACGACCGGACCCGCAGAGGGGTCAGCGAGAGAGACAACAACAGGTGCAGCAAGCGGCGTGAGCGTGGAATGGTCGCGGAAGAAGCAGGCAGAAGCAGCAGAGTCGAGAGTGAAGGACAGCGACGCAGTGGCGGAGGCCGGGGACGGAGCCGGTGCAGCGACTAGACTAGGCAACCTAGGCAGTCCTACGCCTGTCGCAGCAGGGGAAGCTAAGCTACACAAGGGTGAAACACCTAAACTAGAGTTCACAGGGTAGTAAGATCCAGCAACACTAGAAGCGTCAGCATACAAAGCATGCAAAGCAGCACCTATCTGATCCATGTCTAACTCAAAGATCGGCACGCCCTGGCGGAGCAGGCTGTGCCAGTCAGGGAGGTCCGGGGCCGGGCCAAAGCGACGACGAAAAAGATCGTCGAGGCGGCGGAAACAGCGGGCGGTCGGGTGCGGGCGGCGGCACAGAGTGCCGCGGAGAGGCCCGGTCTGAAGCTGGTACTGGCAGGTCACAGCACTGGAGCCGCTGGTAGACGCCAAGCTGCGCGGGCCGCCACCACGGCCACCGCCTCCGGAGGTGCCGGGCCAACCAGGCGGGAGACGAGCCCACGGCTGCGGCGGGTGCTGCTGGGACGGCGGCTGCGGCTGGGGCTGGTCCTGCTGCTGCTGGGGCTGCTGCTCCTGCCCACCGGTGGTAGTCCCCTCAGGCGGACTAGCGTCACCACCACCACGACCACTACCACCTGCGTCACCACCCCTACCTCCCTGGCGGCCACGGCCACCGCGACGCGAGCGCTGCTGCGGGTGGACAGCAGCAGCCGTCTTGGTAAGAGGGGTCGCCGTGGCGACCGCAACCGAAACGTCAGTGAACGTGCACTGGGATGGGGCACAGCCGTGAAAGATAGAGACTGCCGGCGCACCGCTCGACTGAGCGATAGTGCGCTGGCGAGTCTCGATCTCAGTGAGGGTGTCGACAAAGGCGGTCAGGGTGAGGTCACCCGGGTGCTGGCTAAGAAAGTGGTCGCGAGCACTAGCGAGGCGGTCTGGCAGGCGCATAGCGATAAAATAGAGCGTCATGCAGAAAGGAGGGGGGAGCGCAGTGAGCTGGGCAGCAGTGCTGGCAGTGCGATAGCGAGTCTCTAGGGCACGCAAATGAGTGGCAAAATCTGCGACAGTAGGGAAGGCAGCCAGGTCTGGGAACAACATCGGAAAGAGCAAGCGGCCAGCAGAAGCGGAGGCAGGGGTGGAATAGCGAGCAATAACGGCGTCTAAATAAGCTTTGGCCGTTTCAACAGTAGCAAAACGCGAGCGCTCAGACACAGGGAGGGCGTGACTAATAGCAACCTGAGCTACTGCATCGCGTGAGTCCCAGACCGCACAGGCCAGCGCAGCAGTAGAGAAAGCCTCACGGTCATCAGAGGAGGGGTCAGCAGGGAGGGGAGTAGGTGCAGGGGGACGGGGGAGCAAGCCATCAGCATGGACAACCAGAGAGTGGCCATCCTGGCGCTGACCTGTAAGCTGGCGGCGAAGATCGGAGAGCCAGGCGGCGAAGTCAACCGCGTGGCCCTCAGCGTCCAGGCGGAGGACAAAGTCAGCCATCGTGCAGGGTCAGCAGCACAGCTCCTCAGCGACACAGCGGCACAGCAGCACAGCTCCTCAACGGCACAGGAGCACAGCGGCGCGGGGACACGGCGGCAGCACTCTCCAGTAGGGCAGCAGCTAGGCGTCCCAGCGCAGGCAAGCAGAAGACACAGGGCCCGAGAGGACACGGCAGGCCGAGCAGGGGAGGCGGGCAGGTGCTCTGGGGCCGGGCTGGTGCTGGGAGGGGCCAGGCTGGTGGTGCTGGGGCCGGTCGGGCACGAGGAGGGGCCGGGCAGCGCTGAGGAGAGGCCGGGCGGCGCTAGGAAGGGGCCGGGCGGCACTAGGAGGAGGCCGGGCGGCACTAGGAGGAGGCCGAGCGGCACTAGGAGGAGGCCAGGCGGGCGAGCGCTAACAGCAGGCGCGACAGGGGCCAGTGGGCGCGACGGGGCCTAAGGGGCGCGACGGGGCCCAGCGGGCACGACGGGGCCCAGGGGGGGCGCGACGGGGCCGAGGAGGCGCGACGGGGACCAGCGGGCACGACGGGGCCCAGGGGGGCCGCGACGGGGCCTAACGGGCGCGACGGGGCCCAGGGGGGGCGCGACGGGGCCTAGCAGGCGCGACGGGGCCTAGGAAGCGCGAAGGGGCCCAGCGGGCGCGACGGGGCCTAGGAGGGGCGCGACGGGGCCGAACGGGCGCGACGGGGCTTAGGAGGCGCGACGATGCCTAGGAGGCACGACGGGGCTCAGCGGGCTCGACGGGGCCTCGGGGGGGCGCGACGGGGCCTAGGAGGCGCAACGGGGCCCAGCGGGGGCGCGTTAGGGCCTAGGGGTCGCGACGGGACCCAGCGGGCGCGACGGGGCCCAGGGGGAGCGCGACGGGGCCTAGGAGGCGCGACGGGGCCCAGCGGGCACGACGGGGCCAAAGGGGGGCGCGACGGGGCCTAACGAGCGCGACGGGGCCCAGGGGGGGCGCGACGGGGCCTAGGGGGCGCGACGGGGCCTAGGAGGCGCGACGGGCGGAAGCGGTAGGCGGGGGGATCCTAACCTAAGCGTGATACCATGTTAACGTAGAAACGAATGATTACTAGAGGTGGAAACCTAGAACAAATACTAGTTGGTTGTACTCACTAGAAGCATACCTCAGTGTAGCCTATAACTTCTACATAGATAATATGTATAAGTTGACACAAGCAGCTCAGGGCGGCACTACTAGTCCAGCCACTGAGACAAGGGTCTAAAGACCAGTCAAAAGGAGTACAGGCAAGGCAAGAACAAGACCGGGGCGGCACTACTAGTCCAACCATTGGGAGAGGACACAAGTCCAGTCTGAGTACGTATAGATATATAGGACAGTACAAAATCAAGGCCCTAGCAAGTGAGAGGCTACAGGAACTAGACCGAGCTGTACACAGTGCCGCTGTGTCAAACATGTGTAACCCATAATGTTTGTATAGACTGTATAGGGTCACCTCTTAGAGGGTACTATCAAAATGGAGAAGTGAATTATTGGATAGAGTGAGAGTACACACAGATATACCTAGGTGTTGTACTCTCTAAGAGGCGACCCTATACAGTCTATACAAACATGACAAATACACATGTTTAACACACCCCCTAGACTGCATAGGGGAATGCCCTAAACAAACAGCTTAGGGCGGCACTACTAGTCCTACCTCTGAGACAAGGGTCTGAGAGACCAGTCAGAAGGAGTACAAACAAGGCAAGAACAAGACCAGGGTGGCACTACTAGTCTAGCCACTGAGAGAGGACACAAGTCCAGTCTGAGTATACGTATAAAGGACAGTACAAAGTCAAGGTCCTAGCAAGTGAGAGACTACAGGAACTAGACCAAGCTGTACACAGTGCCGCTGATGATCTTTAGGCGCAAGCGCCTTCGTAAAGATATCAGCCGTGTTGGCACCTGAGGCCAAGTGTACTACGCGAGCCTGACGTCGCTGCTGTAGCTCACGCAGGAGGAAGTACCGCAGCTGAATGTGCTTTGCTCTGCCCTCGAGTCGAGGCTCCTGACACAGGAGGATCATGGCCCTGTTGTCAGCGAACAGGACCGGGACAGAGCTAGGCCGCTCACCTAAGTCGGTGAGCAAGAAGGTCAGCCAGCGGAGCTCCAAGGTCAGTGCACGTGTGTCTCTTCAGCAGCTCTGCCTTCACGGAGGCCAGTGCGTCCCTGTCAGCTGTGGCAAAGACCAGGTCGTCGACGTAAACAAGGATGTAGAACGGAGTCTGGCCAGCACGAACGAAGAGTGAAGGGTCTGCGGAAGACGGAAAGAACTGCAGGTCAGCAAGCGTAGCACGGAGAGTGTCGTGCCACTCACGGGGAGCCTGGCGCAGGCCGTAGACGGGGCGCCGCAGGAGCCACTGGGTCCCAGGAGGGAAGGTGCCAGTGAAGCCCTGAGGGCGCCGCAGGTAGACCTGCTCGTGTAGGCTGCCCTGAAGGAAGGCAGTGGAGAAGTCGAGGGAGTGAAGCTCGTAGTCACGCTGAGCAGCTAGGTGTAACAGAACCCGAAGAGTAGTCATCTTCGGGGTCGGAGCGAAGGTCTGGAAGAAGTCCACCCCCTCGTGCTGACTGAAGCCTCTAGCCACATAGCGCGCCTTGAAGACAGGCGGCTCTCCAGGAGGGCGCTTCACCTTGAAGAGCCAGCGGCCATCGACTACGTTCACACCAGGTGGGGGAGCTGCGTCGACGAAGGTGCCGGGGGATCTCCAAGATGCCATCTCCTGCTCCATGGCAACTATCCACTGAGAGGCCCAGGGTCCCGAAGTCGCCTCAGCGTAAGTGCGAGGGGTCGGGATGTCGAAAGCGCCTGGGTCACCCTCAGGGACTAGCAGCATGGAACAGAGATGGGGAGCAGCCTCGGAGAGGAAAGCAAGCTCGAACTGGCGGTCCTCCAGGACGTCACTGCCAAGGGTAGGAGCACCCCCGACAGACGGAGGACAGGCAGGGTCAGAGACCAGAGCGGAGGCGTAGTCAAGGCGGCGGGTAGAGGCGAAGTCAGCGACAGCAGCGACAAGAGCGTCAAGGCACGAGGTCGGAACAGACAGGTCGGTAACGAGAGAGGCAAGGACCCGAGGAACAAGGGGACGAGCGGCACGAAGGTAGTCAGACAGCGGGGGCGGTGCAACAACAAGGGAGGACGGAGGAGGCGACGGCAGAAGGGGAGGACGAGACGCGTGGGAACGAAGCAACATAGGGTGGGAGCGCAAGACAGGCGAGGCAGGACGAGCGCGGGAGGGACGGTGAGACCAGACGTGCGACGGAGGAGTCGGGTCAGGAGACAGAGGAGGGGACACAGGAGGGGAACGAGGGGGGAGACGGGCCGGGGACGAGTCCGGCGGAGGGAAGACATGGCCGTAGACAGGAAGAGGAGGAGACGGCCGGGGAGGAACCGACGCAGGGTCGGGGGACGGAAGGCCGAGCAGGCGAAGGGCTTACACCGGCGGGGACTGCTGCTGCGGCGGCACAACGGCGACACCGGGACCGCAAGCTGCTCCAGACGTGGCTCTCAGACGTGGAACGCAGACGCGTCAGAGGAGACCCAGTCTTGGGACGAGTCGGCGAAACCTGCGGCTGCTGAGGGTGCGGCCACAAGTTAAGCTGGTGAGAAGCGTAGCGCACAGCGAACGGCCACAGAAAATGGGGTGCACCGGCATGGATCATGGAGGTGCGAGCCACCTCCATGACCAAACCGATGCGTCGCTCAGCGACCCCATTCTGCTGTGGGGAGTCTGGTAGGGTGAACGTCTGGGTGATGCCCTCCGCACGACAAAAGCGACCAAGGACACCGGAGGCAAACTCGCCACCACGGTCGGAGTGAAGACGCAAGACAAGGAGACCGCGGTGGACACGCGCAGAGACAAGCCAGGGGATGAGAGCGCCAGGCACGTCGGCCTTGCGCTCCAGGGGAAAGACTGTGGTGTAACGAGTGAAGTCGTCGACAAGCACAAGGAAGTAGCGCTCTCGACGCGGCCCAGGGACGGGGGCGGGGCCCCAGACGTCCAGGTGCAGGGTCTGCAGCGGCACGGCGGTAGGGGGAAACGAGGAGGAGTGCGGGGCACGGCGAAGCCGACCCTCAACACAAGGCGTGCAAGGTGGGGCTGGGGAGGAGGGAAACGCGGGGAGGGAACCTGGGAGACCAAGGACAAGACCGTGCTGGGACATGTGACGCAGACGCGGGAGCGCAGGGTGACCTAGGCGGTGGTGCCAAAGGAGAGTCGGGTGAGTGAGGGACCGACAGGAGCAGGCAGCAGCAACCTGGGTAGACGCAGCCACCTGAGGAGGCGCCCCAGCCGGGGGAGTCACGGTGTCCAGAGTGAACAGGCCGGACACCGGGTCCCGGGGGAACGTGGACAGGGGGGCACCAGTGGCGGCCTCGGTATAGACAGCATACCGCTCGTGACCAGGGAACGTAGTGGTGATGCCAAGGTCCTGGAGGCAGACGACACCAACTAGGTTCCTGGAGAACGAGGGGATATGCAGACCTGTGAGAGAGCCCGAAGGAACCGCCGGACAGGGAAGGGTGGTGGAACTGCGGGCGACGACCGGACCGCCGGAGGGGTCAGCAAGAGAGACGGCAGCTGGGACAGGAAGCGGCGTCAGGGTGGTGGAGTCGCGGAAGAAACACCGAGAAGCACCAGAGTCCAAGGTGAAGGAAAGCGAAGCAGAGGCGTCTGGCAACAGGACGACGGCGGATGCACCAAGACTACACAAAGCTGGGGATCCTACGCCTGACGCAGTTGGGGAGGCTAAGCTAGGCACACCTACACTAGGCAACAGTGAGTAATAAGTGGGAAGCACACTAGAGTCATCAGCATACATCACATGCAGAGCAGCAACAATGGCATCCATGTCCATATCAAAAATCTGAATCTTACGAGTAAGCAAACTGTGCCAGTCCGGGAGGTTTGGCGACGGGCCGAAGCGCTGACGAAAGAGGTCGTCCAGGCGACGAAAACAGCGGGGAGTGGAGTGACCGAGCCTACCGCAAATGAAACCGCGGCGAGGACCGGTCTGGATCTGGTACTGACAACGCCCGCCACCAGAGCCACCACTCGGCACACCACCACGCGCCCGGCCACCGCCAGCGCCGGGCCACCCGGGCGGGAGGACACTCGTCTGCCGCGTCTGCGACGGCTGCTGCGGCTGCTGCGAAGGCTGCGACTGCGGCGGCTGCTGCGGCTGCTGCAACTGCAGGGGCGGCGGCTCAGCTGGACTGGGCAGGGTCCCCTCGTCCGCTCCAGCACCAGACGACCCGACCCCACCACTACCCCCTCCCGCACCCCCGCCGCTGCCGCCGCCGCGCCCAGCCTTGGGGCGGCGGCCCTTCCCCGAAGGAAACTGCGGTGCAGTAGCAGTCTCAGCCACTGCGGCAGAGCCGTGGGAGAAGGTACACTGGGCGGGGGCACAACCCTGAAAGATAGGGACCGGCACGACACCACTCGCCTGGGCGATGGAGCGGTGACGGGTCTCTATCACAGTCAGGGTGTCTACAAAGTCAGTGAGGGTGAGGTCGGCGGGGTGAATGCTAAGAAAGCGGTCGCGGGCGACAGCAAGGCGGTCAGGGAGGCGGGTGGCAAGCAGGTAGAGGGTAGAGGTAATGGGCGGCTGGTGGGCTCTAAGCTGTGCGTCAGTGTAGGCAGCGCGCCAGGTCTCATCTATCGAGCGCAGGTGGGCAGCGAGGTCAGAGACAGTGGGGAAAGATGCAAGGTCAGGAAAGAGCATCGGGAGGATCAGGCGACCCACCGAGGCAGCCGGAGGGGTGGAATAGCGTTGGAGGACAGCATCTAAGTATGCCAGAGCAGTGGTGAGAGACCTAAAGCGAGGGCGTTCGGACGGGGGAAGGGCGTTGCTGATGGCAAGCTGGGCGACAGCATCGCGAGAAAGCCAGACAGAGCGCGCACGGGCAGTGGCAGCAGTGGACTCGCGCTCAGTGGGTGTGGAGTCAGCGGGCAGAATAGCAGGGGGGTCTGGGCAGGGGAGCGTACCGTCAAGGTGTGCGGAAAGCGGTTCACCATCTTGCCGCTGGCGAATGAGTTGGCGACGGAGGTCGGCAAGCCACGCCTCGAACTCCAGAGGCTGGCCTTCAGCGTCGAAGCGAAGCTCCGCCGCCATCAGGAACAGTGCAGTGCGGTGCAGGGCAGTGCAGCAAGGTGGAGTGCGGTGCCGTGCGGTACAGTGCGATGCAGTGCGGTGTAGGGCGGTGCAGTGCGATGCAGTGCGGTGTAGGGCGGTGCAGTGCGGTGCCAGGCAGTACAGGGTGGTGCGGGGGCGGAACCGTACCAGTGAGGAGGACCGGGGCCGGGGCAGGGACGAGCGCAGGGGCCGGGCCGGCAAGACGGTGGTCCAGGAGGGGCGCACCGGGGCTGGGCGGGGGCGACGGGGCCGGGCGGGTGCGACGGGGCCGGGCGGCTGCGACGGGGCCGGGCAGGGGGCGACGGGGCCGGGCGAGTGCAACGGGGCCAGGCGGGCGTGACGGGGCCGGGCTGGTGCGACGGGGCCGGGCTGGTGCGACGGGGCCGGGCTGGGGCGACGGGGCCGGGCGAGCGCGACGGGGCCTGAAGGCGTGACGGGGCCCAGGAGGGGGGGGGCTCGACGCGGCCCAGGAGGGGCGCTACGGGGCCCAGGAGGGGCACGACGGGGGCCTCGAAGGGGCGCTACAGGGGCCCACGAGGGGCGCGACGGGGCCCAGGAGGGGCGCTACGAAGCCCAGGAGGGGCGCGACGAGGCCCAGGAGGGGCGCTACGAAGCCCAGGAGGGGCGCGACGGGGCCCAGGAGGGGCGCTACGGGGCCTGGGAGGGGCGCGACGGGGCCTGGGAGGGGCGCTACAAGGCCCAGGAGGGGCACGACGGGGCCTGGAAGGGGCGCGACGGGGCCCAGGAGGGGCGCTACAGGGCCCAGGGAGGGCGCGACGGGGCCCAGGAGGGGCGCTACGGGGCCCAGGAGGGGCGCGACGGGGCCCAGGAGGGGCGCTACGGAGCCCAGGAGGGGCGCGACGGGGCCCAGGAGGGGCGCTACGGGGCCTGGGAGGGGCGCGACGGGGCCTGGGAGGGGCGCGACGGGGCCTAGGAGGGGCGCTACAGGGCCCAGGAAGGGCGCGACGGGGCCCAGGAGGGGCGCTACGGGGCCTAGGAGGGGCGCGACGGGGCCTGGGAGGGGCGCGACGGGGCCCAGGAGGGGCGCTACAGGGCCCAGGAGGGGCGCGACGGGGCTCAGGAGGGGCACTACGGAGCCCAGGAGGGGCGCGACGAGGTCCTGGGAGGGGCGCGACGGGGCCCAGTGAGGGGCGCGACGGGGCCCAGTGAGGGGCGCTAGAGGGGTGAGCGGAAGCGGTAGGTGGGGGGGGGATCCTACCTACGCGTGATACCATATCAAAATGGAGAAGTGAATTATTGGATAGAGTGAGAGTACACACAGATATACCTAAGTGTTGTACTCTCTAAGAGGCGACCCTATACAGTCTATACAAACATGACAAATACACATGTTTGACAGGTACAACCCTCAGATATATTTCTTTGTACACAGGTTCCTTTCTCAATTCGTTCAACTGTAAGATGGTATCAGCAGTAGGTAGGTCCCCGCCCGCCCACACTTCCGCTCTAGGACCTACCCGCGCCCGCCCTAGTCGCGCCCCCCCCCCCTAGCCACGCCCCTCCTCACGGCCCTTGCGCCCCTCCTCACGGCCCTTGCGCCCCTCCCTACGGCCCTCGCGCCCCGCGCGCCCCCTCCCCTTGACCCTAGCGGCCGTCCTAGCCGGCCCCCGCGCCTGCCCTAGCGCCCGCCCTAGCGGCCCCTGCGCTCGTCCTAGCCGACCCCGTCCCCGCCCTAGCGGCCTCCGCGCCCGCCCTCTCGGCCGTTGTGCCCGTTCTTACCGGCCCCGTGCCCGCCCTTGCGACCTCCGCGCCCGTCCGCTCGGCCCCTGCGCCCGTCCCAGCCAGCCCCGCGCCCGCCCTCGCGACCCCCGCGCCCGTCTGCTTGGCCCCTGTGCTCGTCCCGTCGGCCCTGCACCCGTCCCGCCGGCCTAGTGCCCGCTGCTCCTGGCCCCCGCGCCCTTCCTGCCCCGAGCTGTGTGCGGCCCGCTCGTCGTGCCTGTTCCGGCCCTACACCCTCCCTGGTACGGTTCCCCTTCACCAGTACCGCACTGTACCGTGCCGCACCGCGCTGCACCGTACGGTACCGCACTGCACCGCACGGTACCGTGCTGCACCGCACTGCACTGCACCGCACTGTACTGCACTGCACCGCACGGTACCGTGCTGCACCGCACTGCACTGCACCGCACTGTACCGCATTGTACAGTCCTACACTGCTCCTGATGGCGGCGGAGCTTCGCTTCGACGCTGAAGGCCAGCCTCTGGAGTTTGAGGCGTGGCTCGCCGACCTCCGCCGCCACCTTACTGGCCAGCGGCAGGATGGCCACCCGCTTTCCGCACACCTTGACGGTACGCTCCCCTGCCCAGACCCCCCTGCTGTGCTGCCCACTAACCCCACACCCGCTGAGCGCGAATCTATTACAGCCGCTGCCCTTGCGTGCTCTGTCTGGCTTTCCCGAGACGCTGTCGCCCAGCTTGCCATTAGCAATGCCCTTCCCCCGTCTGAGCGCCCTCGCTTTAGGTCCATCACTACCGCCCAGGCTTTCTTAGATGCTGTCATCAAGCGCTATTCAACCCCTCCTGCCGCCTCGGTGGGTCGCCTGATCCTCCCGATGCTCTTTCCTGACCTTGCGTCCTTCCCCACTATCGCTGACCTGGCTGCCCACCTGCGCATGATGGATGAGACCTGGCGCGCTGCCTGCACTGACGCACAGCTTAGAGCCCACCAGCCGCCCATTACCTCTACCCTCTACCTGCTTGCCACCCGCCTCCCTGACCGCCTTGCCGCCGCCCGCGACCGCTTCCTTAGCATTCACCCCGGTGAGCTCACCCTCACCGACTTTGTAGACACCCTGACTGTTATTGAGACCCGCCACCGCTCCATCGCCCAGACGAGCGGTACTGTGCCGGTCCCTATCTTTCAGGGTTGTGCCCCCGCCCAGTGTACCTTCTCCGACGGTTCTGCTGCTGTGGCTGAGACTGCTGCTGCAGCGCAGTTCCGTTCAGGGAAGGGCTGCCGCCCCAAGGCTGGGCGCAGCGGAGGAGGAGGGGGTGCAGGTGGGGGTGGTGGTGGAGTCGGGTCGTCTGGTGCTGGAGCGGACGAGGGGACCCTGCCCGGTCCAGCTGAGAAGCCGCCTCCGCAGTCGCAGCAGCAGCCGCAGCAGTCGCAGCAGCCGCCGCAGACGAGGCAGGCGAGTCCTCCCCCCGGGTGGCCTGGCACTGGAGATGGTCGTGCGCGTGGTGGTGTACCGGGTGGTGGTTCGGGAGGAGTGCGTTGTCAGTACCAGATCCAGACCGGTCCTCGCCGCGGCTTCGTTTGCGGTAAGCTCGGTCATACCACTCCTCGCTGTTTTCGTCGCCTGGACGACTTGTTTCGTCAACGCTTCGGCCCGTTGCCAGACCTCCCGAACTGGCACAGATGGCTTAGTCGTAGCATTGAGATTTTTGACATGGACATGGATGCCATTGTTTTTGCTCTGCATGTGATGTATGGTGATGACTCGAGTGTGCTTCCCGCGTATTACTCATTGTCGTCTACTGTAGGTGTGCCTAGCCTAGCCTCCCCTGCTGCGTAAGGCGTAGGAGCCCCTGCTTTGTTTAGCCTTGGTGCTTCCGCCGCCGCCCCGTCGCCGGACACCACTGCTTCGCTTTCCTTCACCTTGGACTCTGGCGCTTCCTGGTGCTTCTTCCGCGACTTCACTACACTGACGCCGCTTCCTGTTCTTGCTGCCGTTTCTCTTGCTGACCCCTCCGGCGGTCCGGAAGTCGCCCGCAGTTCCACCACCCTTCCCTGTCCGGCGATTCCTTCCGGATCTCTCACAAGTCTGCATATCCCCTCGTTCTCCAGGAACCTGGTTGGTGTCGGCTGCCTCCAGGACCTTCGCGTCACCACTACGTTCCCTGGTCACGAGAGGTATGCTGTCTGTACAGAGGTCGCCATTGGTGCCCCCCTGTCCACGTTCCCCCGGGACCCGGTGTCCGGCCTGTTCACCTTGGACACCGTGACCCCCTTGGCTGGGGCGCCCCTTCAGGTGGCTGCGTCTACCCAGGTTGCTGCTGCTTGCTCCTGTCGGTCCCTCACTCACCCGACTCTCCTTTGGCACCACCGCCTAGATCACCCTGCGCTCCCACGTCTGCGTCACATGTCCCAGCATGGTCTCGTCCTTGGTCTCCTTGGTTCTCTCCCTGCTTTTCCCTCCTCCCCCGCCCCACCTTGCACGCCTTGCGTCGAGGGTCGGCTTCGCCGTGCCAGACTCTGCACATGGACGTCTGGGGCCCCGCCCTCGTCCATGGGCCGCGTCGAGAGCGCTACTTCCTCGTGCTTGTCGACGACTTCACTAGCTACACCACATTCTTTCCCTTGGAGCGCAAGGCCGACGTGCCTGACACTCTCATCCCCTGGCTGGTCTGTGCTCGTGTCCACCGAGGTCTCCCTGTCCTGCGTCTTCACTCCGACCGTGGTGGCGAGTTTGCCTCAGGTGTCCTTGGTCGCTTCTGTCGTGCGGAGGGCATCACCCAGACGTTCACCCTGCCGGACTCCCCACAGCAGAATGGGGTCGCTGAGCGACGCATCGGTTTGGTCATGGAGATGCACCCCATTTTATGTGGCCGTTCGCCGTGCGCTACGCTTCTCACCAGCTTAACCTCTGGCCGCACCCCCAGAAGCTGCAGGTTTCGCCGACCCGTCTTTGGATTGGGTCTCCTGGTTGTGCGTTTGCGTTCCACGTCTGGGGCTGCCTTGCTCACGTTTGTGCCTCCGGCACGGTCAAGCTCACTGCCCGCACCCTTCCCTGCGTCTTCCTCGGTTTTCCCCTTGACGCGTCCGACTGGCACTTCTACCACCCGCCGTCTCACCGCTTCTTTCACTCCCGCGACGTCACCTTTGACGAGTCCGTCAAAGGCCAAACCTCTGAAGGACCTGGCGCACCAAGTGTGACTGAGTCAAGATGATGGTGCGCGCTGCTCTGTCCCTGGAGATCTGCAAGCCAAGGTAACGGCGCAGTTCTCCAAGGTCAGTGCAAGTGTGTCTCTTCAGCAGTTGTGCCTTCACGGAGGCCAGTGCATCCCTGTCTGCTGTGGCAAAGACCAGGTCGTCCACGTAAACAAGGATGTAGAACGGAGTCTGGCCAGCATGAACGAAGAGTGAGGGGACCGCAGAGGACGGAAAGAACTGCAGGTCAGCAAGGGTAGCACGCAGCGTGTCGTGCCACTCACGGGGAGCCTACCGCAGGCCGTAGACGGGACGCCGCAGGAGCCACTGGGTCCCAGGAGGGAAGGTGCCAGTAAAGCCCTGAGGGCGACGCAGGTAGACCTGCTCGTGAAGGCTGCCCTGAAGAAAACAGTGGAAAAGTCGAGGGAGTGAAGCTCGTAGTCACGCTGAGCTGCTAGGTGTAGCAGAACCCGAAGAGTAGTCATCTTCGGGGTCGGAGCGAAGGTTTAGAAGAAGTCCACCCACTCACGCTGACTGAAACCTCTAGCCACGTAGCGCGCGTTGAACACAGGCGGCTCTCCAGGAGGGCGTGCACCTTGAAGAGCCAGTGGCCATCGATTACGTTCACCCCCGGCGGGGGAACTGCGTCGACGAAGGTGCCAGTGGATCTCTAAGATGCCATCTCCAACTCCATGGCAGCTATCCACTGGGAGGCCCAGGGTCCCGAGGTTGCCTCAGCGTAAGTGCGAGGGGTCGGGATGTCGAAAGCGTCTGGGTCACCCTCAAGGACTAGCAGCATGGAGCAGAGATGGGGAGCAGCCTTGGACAGGAAAGCAAGTTATACTGGCGGTCCTCCTGAACGTCAGTGCCGAGGGCAGGAGCACCCTCGATAGACGGAGGACAGGCAGGGTCAGGGACCAGAGCTGTGGCGTAGTCAAGGCGGCAGGTAGAGGCAAAGTCAGCGACCGCAGCGACAAGGGCGTCAAGACTCGAAACCGGAACAGACGGGTCAGTAACGAGGGAGGCAAGGATCCGAGGAACAAGAGGACGGGCGGCACGCAGGTAGTCAGATAGAGGGGGGGGAGCAACGACAAGGGAGGACGGAGGGGGCAACGGGAGAAGGGGAGGACTAGACGCGTGGGAACGAAGCAACATAGGGTGAGAGCGCGAGACAAGGGAGACAAGCCGAGCACGGGAGGGACGGCGAGACCAGACGTGAGCCGGAGGAGTCCGGTCAGGAGACAGAGGAGGGGACACAAGGGGGGAGCGAGGGGGAAGACGAGCGGGGGACGAGTCCGGCTGAGGGAACACAGGGCCGTAGACGGGAAGAGGAGGAGACGGCAGGAGAGGAGCAGACGCAGGGTCAGGGGACGGAAGGCCTAGCAGGCGAAGGGCAGACACCGGTGGGGACTGCTGCTGCGGTGGCACAATACCGACACCCGGACCGCAAGCTCCTTGGCTACTGCCGGAACACTCCACGCCTGCAGCCCCAGAAGGAACACCCCCAGACCCCGAAGCCCCTCGAGCACCGGGACCACCCCCAGGGCCACAGGGACTAGTACCCACTCCACCACCAGCACCCCCAGACGCAACGAACGGCTGCGGCGACGGCTGCAGAGGCAGAGGCGATGGCGGCTGCAGAGGCGGCGGAGGAGTAGACACATGGGGAGGGGCAGACGGCGAGGACTGCGCCGCAGGACCATTAGAGTCAGAGGACTCCTTGACCGGGACAACCGACGGGAGAGGGGTGACGTGGGACACACCGGAGGGGGCAGGACGGGGAGGGGGAAGGGGGGGGGGGAACCACCGGGGAAGGAGTGACCAGGAATAGGGGGGGGGTGACAGGGGGACCGCGGTGGGGGAAGCGACGGTAGAAAGAGACGGACTCGTCAAAGGTGACGTCACGAGAGTGAAAGAACCGGTGAGACGGCGGGTGGTAGAAGTGCCAGTCGGACGCGTCAAAGGGGAAACCTAGGAAGACGCATGGAAGGGTGCGGGCAGTGAGCTTGTCCGTGCCAGAGGCACGGACGTGAGCAAGGCAGCCCCAGACGTGGAACGCAAACGCGTCACCAGGAGACCCGGTCCAACTAAGGGTCGGCGAAACCTGCGGCCGCTGAGGGTGCGGCCACAGGTTAAGCTGGTGAGCAGCATAGCGCACAGCGAACGGCCACAGAAAATGGGGTGCACCGGCATGGATCATGGAGGTGCGAGCCACCTCCATGACCAAACCGATGCGTCGCTCAGCGACCCCATTCTGCTGTGGGGAGTCCGGCAGGGTGAACGTCTGGGTGATGCCCTCCGAACGACAGAAGCGACCAAGGACACCTGAGGCAAACTCGCCACCATGGTCGGAGTGAAGACGCAAGACAGGGAGACCTCGGTGGACACGAGCTGAGACAAGCCAGGGGATGAGAGCGTCAGGCACGTCGGCCTTGCATTCCAGGGGAAAGACTGTGGTGTAGCGAGTGAAGTCGTCGACAAGCACGAGGAAGTAGCGCTCTCGACGCGGCCCATGGACGGGGGCGGGGCCCCAGACGTCCATGTGGAGGGTCTGCAGCGGCGCGGCGGTAGGGGGAAATGAGGAGGAGTGAGGGGCACGGTGAAGCCGACCCTCGACACAAGGCGTGCAAGGTGGGGTGGGGGAGGAGGGAAAAGCGGGAAATGAACCAGGGAGACCAAGGACAAGACCGTGCTGGGACATGTGACGCAGACGCGGGAGTGCAGGGTGACCTAGGTGGTGGTGCCAAAGGAGAGTCGGGTGAGTGAGGGACCGACACGATCAGGCAGCAGCAACCTGGGTAGACGCAGCCACCTGAAGGGGCGCCCCATTCAAGGGGGTCACGGTGTCCAAGGTGAACAGGCCGGACACTGGGTCTCGGGGGAACGTGGACAGGGGGGCACCAGTGGAGGCTTCGGTACAGACAGCATAGCGCTCATGACCAGGGAACGTAGTGGTGACGCCAAGGTCTTGGAGGCAGCCAACACCAACTACGTTCCTGGAGAACAAGGGGATATGCAGACCTGTGAGAGAGCCTGAAGAAAGCGCCGGACAGGGAAGGGTGGTGGAACTGCGGGTGACTACTGGACCGCCGGAGGGGTCAGCAAGAGAAACTGCAGCAGGAACAAGAAGAGGCGTCAGCGTAGTGGAGTCGCGGAAGAAGCACCGGGAAGCGCCAGAGTCCAAGGTGAAGGAAAGCGAAGCAGTGGCGTCTGGCGACGGGGCGACAGCGGAAGCACCAAGGCCAAACAAAGCGGGAGCTCCTACGCCTGACGCAGCAGGGGAGGCTAAGCTAGGCACACCTACACTAGGCAGCAAGGAGAAATAAGAGGGGAGCTCAATAGAGTCATCAGCATACATCACATGCAGGGCAGAAACAATGGCATCCATGTCCATGTCAAAGATCTGAACTCTACGACGAAGCAAACTGTGCCAGTCCGGGAGGTCAGGCGACGGGCCGAAGCGCTGACGAATCAGGTAATCTAGGCGACGAAAACAGCAGGCAGTGGCGTGACTGATCTTACCGCAAACGAAACCGCGGCGAGGACCGGTCTGGATCTGGTACTGACAGCGCACGCCTCCCGCACCGCCACCCGACACACCACCACGCGTACGACCACCACCAGCGCCAGGCCACCCGGGCGGGAGGGCACTCGCATACCTCGTCTGCGGCGGCTGCTGCGGCTGGGGCGGCTGCTGCGGCTGCTGCGACTGCTGCGACTACTGGGGCGGCTGCTCAGCTGGACCTGGCACGGTCCCCTCGTCCGCTCCATCACCAGACGACCCGACTCCACCACCACCTCCACCTGCACCCCCACCTCCTCCTCCGCGCCCAGCCTTGGGGCGGCGACCCTTCCCTGGACGGAACTGCGCTGCAGCGGCGGCCTCAGCCACAGCTGCAGAACCATCGGAGAAGGTGCACTGAGCGGGGGCACAACCCTGAAAGATAGGGACCGGCACAGTACCGCTCGCCTGGGCGATAGAGCGGTGGCGGGTCTCTATAACAGTCAGGGTGTCTACAAAGTCTGTGAGGGTGAGGTCACCAGGGTGAATGCTAAGGAAGCGGTCACGAGCAGCGTCAAGGCGGTCAGGGAGGCGGGTGGCAAGCAGGTAGAGGGTAGAGGTAAGGGGCGGCTGGTGGGCTCTAAGCTGTGCGTCAGTGCAGGCAGCGCGCCAGGTCTCATCTATCACGCGCAGGTGGGCAGCCAGGTCAGCGACAGTGGGGAAAGACGCAAGGTCAGGAAAGAGCATCGGGAGGATCAGGCGACCCACCGAGGCAGCAGGCGGGGCGGAATAGCGCCGGATAACAGCATCTAAGAAAGCCTGGGTGGTGGTGATAGACCTAAAGCGGGGGCGCTCAGACGGGGGGAGGGCATTGCTAATGGCAACCTGTGCAACAGCGTCTCGGGAAAGCCAGACAGAGCGAGCGAGGGCAGCCGCCGGAGTAGACTCGCGCTCAGCGGGTGTGGGGTCAGCGGGCAGCACAGCAGGGGGGTCTGGGCAGGGAAGAGTACCGTCAAGATGTGCCGAGGGCGAGTGGCCATCCTGTCGCTGATCAGTAAGGTGGCGGCGGAGGTCGGCTAGCCACGCCTCAAACTCCAGAGGCTGGCCTTCAGCGTCGAAGTGAAGCTCCGTTGCCATCAGGAACAGTGCAGGGCAGGACCAGGTGAGGCAGCGCAACGCGGGTCAGTGAAGTGCAGTGCGGTATGGCGCGGTACAGTGCGGTGCAGCGCGGTGCAGTGCGGTACAGTGCGGTACAGCGCGGTGCACTGCGGTGCAGTGCGGTACAGTGCGGTACAGCGTGGTGCAGTATAGTACAGTGCGGTGCAGCGCAGTGCAGGGCGGTGCAGTGAGGTGCAGTGCAGTGAAAGGTGATGGAGAACCGTACCAGGGAGGGTGCAGTGCAATAGCAGGCACGAAGAGCGGGCCACACGCAGATCGGCGGCAGTCCAACGTGAAGGTGAGCACGGGGCCAGAGGTCGACGGGCAGAGCGCACGCAGGGAGCCGGTAGGTCGGGCGCGGGGGCCGGTAGGACGAGCGCTGGGCCGGCTAGGACGGCCGCTGGGGCCGAGAGGACGGGTGCGGGACCAGGCAGGCGTGGCAGGGCCAGGCAGGCCCGGAGGGGCCAGGCAGGTGCGGTGGGGCCAGTCAGGCGCGGCGGGGCCAGACAGGCGCGGCGGGGCCAGACAGGCGCGGCGGGGCCAGGCAGGCGCGACGGGGCCAGGCAGGCGTGGCGGGGCCAGGCAGGCGCGGCAGGGCTAAGCAGGCGCGGCGGGGCCAGGCTGGCCGCGACGGAGCCAGGCGGGCGCGACGGGGCTAGGAAGGGCGCGACGGGGCCTAGCGGGCGCGACGGGGCGCGACAGGGAGCGACGGGGCCGTAGCGGGGGCGACGGGGCCTAGGCGGCACGACGGGGCCCAGGAGGGGCGATAGGAGGCGCGACGGGGCCCAGGAGGGGCGCTAGGAGGCGCAACGGGGCCCAGGAGGGGCGCGACGGGGCTAGGAGGGACAACGGGGCCCAGGAGGGGCGCGACGGGGCTAGGAGGGACGACGGGGCCAAGGAGGGGCGCTAGGAGGCGCGACGGGGCCCAGGTGGGGCGCGACAGGGCTAGGAGGCACGACGGGGCCCAGGAGGGGCGCGATGGGGCTAGGAGGCGCGATGGGGCCCAGGAGGGGCGCTAGGAGGCGCAACGGGGCCCAGGAGGGGCGCGACGGGGCTAGGAGGGACAACGGGGACCAGGAGGGGCGCGACGGGGCTAGGAGGGACGACGGGGCCCAGGAGGGGCGCTAGGAGGCGCGACGGGGCCCAGGAGGGGCGCGACGGGGCTAGGAGGCACGACGGGGCCCAGGAGGGGCGCGACAGGGCTAGGAGGCGCGACGGGGCCCAGGAGGGGCGCGACGGGGCTAGGAGGCGCGACGAGGCCCAGGAGGGGCGCGACGGGGCTAGGAGGCGCTACGGGGCCCAGGAGAGGCGCTAGGAGGGGCGCTAGGAGGGGCGCAACGGGGCCTAGCTAGGGTACGAGCGGAAGCGGTAGGTGGGGGGATTCTAACCTACGCTCTGATACCATATCAAAGTAAGAAACTGAATAGTATAGAAGGCAGAAAGTACAAGTGAATATACCTAAGTGTTGTACCCTCTAAGAGGTGACCCTATACAGTCTATGCAAACATTAGAGATACACATGTTTGATAACTGAACCTTACTGTGGAGGGTACAATCCCCTCCTTGTATGCCTCTCTCTTCCTAGTCCCCTCTCTCTTTCCTCTTGACATTTCTCCTCACTACTCACGTTCCTAGATCTACTTTCCTCCCGCCATTTCATGGCGTCATTCCTAGCTTCCTAGCTAAGCTAGTGTCCTAACTTTAGGAACCTAGACTCATAAGTTTCTAAGATGGTATCAGAGCTGGTTCCTTCAGCCAGACCGTTTTCTATCACTTCTGCTGCGCACTCCTCGCTCTCCTGTGCTGCCATGGCCGCCGCCGCCTCCTGCTGTGGCGGCGTCGTCGTACCGCGGCGTCGGGCTGTCGTGGCGTCGACGTCCAGCCGAGGCGGCGACGTCGCTGTTAAGCCGTCACGACGTGCCAGCGCCGCCGTGCTGCCTCTGCGACATGGTGCCCGGGCGCGTTTGCCTCTGACGACGACGGCCAGCGCCGTGCCTCAGAGCACGCCAGCACGCCCTGTCTTGCCACACCGGGGGGCTGTTGCTGCCCTGCCCCCGTCCTCTGCGTCCCCACTTCCCTGTTGCAGCCGATGGCTGCCTTGCACCGGCCGTCCCACCGTTGCGGAACCTGGCCACGCCGCCGAGTTGGGCGAGCGCCGCCGCCGCCGCTGCTTTTGTCGAAGCCCCCGCCGCCGCCGCTGTTGCCGCTGGCCTACTTGCCGCCGCACGCCGCCGCCGCCGCTGCTGTCGTCACTGCCGCCGCCGCCGTAGTCGCCACCGCACCCTCGTAGCAGTTGTCGCCGCCCCGCCCGTGGAGAGGTCTACCGGGTTGTCAACAGCCACTGCTGCTGCAGGGTAGTGGGGTGCTAGGTTAGGGGGTGTGTGTGTGGTGTGTGGGTGTGTGTGGGATCTGCTACTACCAAGCCTAGGGGGTGTGTTAAAATTATATATAGTGTTATATAATTTGTAGGCTTGGTAGGTAACTGAACCTTACTGTAGAGGGTACAAACCCCTCCTTGTATGCCTCTCTCTTCCTAGTCCCCTCTCTCTTTCCTCTCGACATTTCTCCTCACTACTCACTTTCCTAGATCTACTTTCCTCCCGCCATTTCATGGCGTCATTCCTAGCTTCCTAGCTAAGCTAGTGTCCTAACTTTAGGAACCTAGACTCCTAAGATTCTGAGACAGTATTGAGTAGGACACTCTTTGTTGTTCAATGCTCCATACCGGATTCATCAAAGTTAACGAATGAGTTGAACTAAGGCATACAAGAGAATATATCCTAGTGGGTTGTACTCTCTAAGGCACAACCTTGTGTAGTTTATAACAACATACAAAGATATGTTTTGACACACCCCCGAGACTGGATAGGGGCAGTGCTTGGTGAAAGACAAGCAGCTCAGGGTGGCACTACTAGTCCAGCCTCTGAGGCAAGGGTCTAAAGCAGGGTCCTAAATAGCAGACTTTTTTTGTCAGATTGTCTGATTTTCAGACTGGTTTTTAGAAGTTTCTTTGATTTTTCAGACAACGGTTTGAAAAAACTCTGATTGGCCTAGACAAGCTTTTAAGATTTCTCTGAATTTCTCAGACTTGGTGTACCAGTTTCTCTGATTTTTAGACAAGTGAATCGAGTTTCTCTGAAATAGAGACATAGATGTTAACAGGCTCCCACTGTTTCGCGCCCCCACACATCGCTCCCCCCTCGGCGTCCTTTGCGTTGTCCTCCTCGAGTGACGTGAGCCTTCCCGACCCGAGACTTCTTTGGCAACATGTGATGTGGCAAGAACACCTGTGATTGGACACTTAGGGCGTGTCCCAAGAGTACGTCCCGCAAAATCTGAATGCGTTGGAGTAGGTGCAACACGCTTGGAACCGGTTTTCGCGCTCCACCGCGTCGAAACTCAAGGAAACGAAGTGGACCTTATAAAAAGTACGGGGGGCGTACTCTTAGAAAGGACACGCCCTTAGCGGTTTTGCTGCAAAGCAGACCAGTCACGACCCTCAGCAATTGGACGCTTAGTGGGTCTGCTCGTTTATAACCTGCAACCACTAATTAGTCGAAGTGCTGCAAGTCTCATCATCTCACACAAACAGACTATGCAAATACATTTCTCTGTATTTTCAGACATTCGTTCTAGAATTCTCTGAAAAATCAGATAACTTTTTCATACTTCTCTGATAGTGAAAAGCGCATCAGACAAAGTGCGCAAACCTTGTCTGATTCCTCAGACACGTTGTTTTCCAAAAGAGAACCCTGGTCTAAAGACCAATCAAACGAGTGCAAACAACGCAAGAGCAAAACCAGGGCGGCACTACTAGTCCAGCCACTGGGAAGAGGCCACAAGGCCAGTCAGGGTTATATATATAAACGTCTGTACACAATCAAGGTCCTAACAAATGAAAGGATATAGGAACGAGACCAAGCTGTACACAATGCCGCTGATGATCTTTAGGCGCAAGTGCCTTTATAAAGATATCAGCTGTATTGGCACCGGAGGCCAATTGTACTACGCGGGCCTGGCGGCGATGCTGTAGCTCGCGCAGAAGGAAGTACCGCAGCTGGATGTGCTTCGCTCTGCCCTCAAGTCGAGGCCCCTGACACAGGAGGATCATGGCCCTGTTATCAGCGTACAGAATCGGGGCAGAGCCAGGCTGCTCACCTAAGTCGGTGAGCAAAAAGGTCAACCAGCGGTGCTCCTGTGCCGCCATGGCACCGGCGTAAATTTCAGCCTCATAGCTAGACTCGGCAACAGACGAGGAACGAGTGGACCTCCACGAGATGGCACATGAACTAATGCTAAAGCAGTAGCCCTGGGAGGACCTGAGGGTCTCAGCGTCGTCTGCCCACGAAGCGTCTGTGTGCCTAGCAAGGACCACTAGCCTGCGTCCTCCCATCACTAACCCCATACCCGATACACTTGCTAGATAACGCAAAACCCTCTTAGCGGCCGACCAGTGCTGTGGTCGGTGTCTGCTTGTGGCCACAAAGCGAGCCAGGATGCTGAGAGGGTATGCGAGATATGGACGAGTGCAAGTCATCTGGTACATGAGGCAACCCACTAGCTCTGCGTAAGGACCACTGGGCTCTACTGACTCCTCAGGAACTGGAGCAGAGAGCCTGTAATCTACCAGCAGAGGTGTGGGCTGTGCGGAGGAGAACTGAAGACCGAACCTCTGAAGGACCTGGCGCACCAAGTGTGACTATGTGAGAGTGATGGTGCGCGCTGCTCTGTCCCTGGAGATCTGCAGGCCAAGGTACTGGCACAACCCTCCTAGGTCAGTGCACGTATGTCTCCTCAGCAGCTCGGCCTTTACGGAGGCCAACGCGTCTCTGTCTGCAGTAGCAAAGACCAGGTTGTCTACGTAGATAAGGATGTAGAACGGAGTCTGGCCGGAACGGACGAAGAGCGAGTGGGTCTGCAGACGACGGGAAGAACTGCAGGACAGCAAGTGTAGCACGCAGAGTATCGTGCCACTCATGGGGCGCCTGTCGCAAGGCGTAGACGGGGCGCCGGAGGAGCCATTCGGTACCAGAGGGAAAGGTACCGGAGAAGCCCTGGGGGCGGCGCAGATAGACCTGCTTTTGTAGACGGCCCTGGAGGAAAGCTGTGGAGAAGTCGAGGGAGTGCAGCTCGTAGTCGCGTTGTGCTGCTACGTGTAGCTGTGCTCGAAGAGTAGTCAACTTTGGGGTCAAGGCGGAGGTCTGAAAGAAGTCCACCCCCTCACGCTGACTGAAGCCTCGAGCAATGTAGCGCGCATTGAAGGGGCTCTCCAGGAGGGCACTTCACCTTGAAGAGCCATCGGCCATCGACTATGTTCACCCAAGGTGGGGGAACTGCGTCGACAAAGGTACCAGTGGATCTCCAAGATGCCATCTCCTGCTCCATGGCAGCTATCCACTGAGAGGCCCAGTGTCCCGAGGTGGCCTCAGCGTAGGTGCGAGGGGTCGGGATATCAAGGGCGTCTGGGTCACCCTCAGGGACTAGCAGCATGGAACAACGATGGGGAGCGGTCTGAGACAGGAAAGCGATCTCGTACTGCCAGTCCTCTAGGATGTCACTGCCAAGGGCAGCCACACCCTCGACGGACGGAGGGCAGGCAGGGTCAGAGACCAGAGCGGTGGCGTAGTCAAGGCGGCGGGTAGCGACGAAGTCAGTGACAGCAGCGACAAGAGCCGACAGACTCGAGACAGGAACGGACGGGTCGGTAACAAGAGATGCAAGGACACAAGGAACAAGGGGACGTGCAGCACGAAGGAAGTCAGAGAACGGGGGCGGGGCCACAATAAGCGACGACGGAGGAGGAGACGGGAGGAGCGGAGGAGCACGGGACTCATGGAAGCGAAGCAACATAGGGTGAGACTTCTAAACAGGGGAGGTAGGACGAGCACGAGATGGACGACGGGACCAGACGTGAGATGGAGGAGTCGGGTCAGGAGAGAGGGGAGGAGACACAGGAGAAGAACGGGGAGGGAAACGAGCCGGAGAGGATTCCGGGGGAGGAAACACGGGACCAGAGACTGGCGAAGGAGGAGGCGGTAGCGACGGAGGAGGCACCGGCAGGCGGGCAGGGGAAGGAAGACCGAGGAGGCGAAGAGCGGACACCCGCCGCGACCGCGGCGACTGCTGCGACTGCTGCCCGACTCCAACACCAGAACCTCCAGCGACAGCATGGCTCCCTCCGAGAAGCTCCATGCCAGCACCCCCGGAACGAGAACCTGCTCCAATACCCGCTCGAGCACGCTCCCCAGCACCTCCATAACGCACGAACCCCAGCGGCGGTGACAACGGCGGCTGCGGCCGCGGCAGAGGCGGCTGCGGGGGGGACAGCAACGGTGGCGACGGGGGAGAAGAGACCAAGGCGGAGAAGGGTGGGGGGAGGGACTCCGCAGAGCTGCAAGAGTCAGCAGACTCCTCGGCAGAGACACCCGACGAAGGAGGGGTGATGTGAGACACACCAGACGGGGCAGGGAATGGAGGTGGGGGAGCCGGGGCAACCGGGGGAGGGGGGACCAGGAACAAGGGGGGGGTAACCGGGGGACCACGGTGGGGAAAGCGGTTGTAAAAGGAGACGGACTCGTCAAAGGTGACGTCACGAGAGTGAAAGAAGCGGTGAGATGGCGGGTGGTAAAAGTGCCAGTCAGACGAGTCGAGGGGGAAACCTTCGAAGACACAGGGGACAGTGCGGGCCGTGAGCTTGTCCGTGCCAGAGGAATGAACGTGAGCAAGGCAAACCCAGACGTGGAATGCAGACGCGTCACCAGGGGACCCGGTCCAGAGGAGGGTCGGCGAAACCTGCAGCTGCTGAGGGTGCGGCCACAAGTTAAGCTGGTGTGCAGCGTAGCGAACAGTAAACGGCCACTGAAAATGGGGTGCACCGGCATAGATCATGGAGGTACGAGCCACCTCCATGACCAAGCCGATGCGTCGCTCAGCGACCCCATTCTGCTGCGGGGAGTCTATCAGGGTGAACGTCTGGGTGAACGTCTGGGTGATGCCCTCCGTATGACAGAAGCGACCAATGCAGCAAACCAAAGAAGCGAACTCGCCACCACGGTCGGAGTGAAGCCGCAACATAGGGAGACCTCGGTGAACACACGCAAAGACAAGCCACGGGATAAGAACGTCAGGCACGTTGGCCTTCCGCTCCAGGGGAACCACCGTGGTGTAGCGCGTGTAGTCGTCGACAAGCACTAGGAAGTAGCGCTCTCGACGTGGCCCATGGACGGGGGCGGGACCCTAGCCGTCCTTGTGCAGGGTCTGCAGCGGTGCGACAGTGGGGGGGAACGAGGAAGAGTGAGGGGCACGACGGAGCCGGCCCTCGACGCAGGGCGTGCACGGCGGCGCTGGTGAGGAGGGTAGCGTGGGGAACGACTCAGGGAGACCTAAGACAAGACCGTGCTGAGACATGTGACGAGGACGTGTGAGGGCAGGGTGACCTAGATGGTGGTGCCACAGAAGCGCCGGGTGAGTAAGCGACCGATACGAGCAAGCCGCAGCAGCCTGGGTAGACGCAGACACTTGGGGAGACGTCCCAACTGGGGGGGACGTGGTGTCTAGCGTGAACAGGCCAGACACGGGGTCCCGGGGGAACGTGGTGAGGGGGGCACTAGTGGCGGCCTCGGTACAGTCAGCGTACCGCTCGTGACCAGGAAACGTAGTAGTGACGCCAAGGTCGTGGAGGAAGCCGACACCAACTGGGTTCTTAGAGAACGAGGGGATGTGCAGGCCTAAAAGAGAGCCCGAAGGAATCGCCGGACAGGGAAGGGTGGTGAAGCTACAGGTGACTATAGGACCTGAGGAAGGGTCTCCAAGGGCAACTGCGGTGGGAGTGGCAAGCGGCATAAGCGTAGTGGATTCTCTAAAGAAACACCAAGAAGCGCCGGAGTCCGGGGTGAAGGAGAGCGTGGCAGTGGCGGCAGGGGTCGGAGGAGCAAGGGTGGAGCCATGGCTAAACAAAGCAAGGGATCCTACGCCTGATGCAGCAGGGGAGCCTGAACTAGGCACACCTACACTAGGCAACTAGGGGTAATAGGAACCAGTCACACTAGAGTCATCGACATACAGTATATACAAAGCAGAGCTAATCTTGTCCGTGTCCATATCAAATATCCTAACACCATAGCGGAGTAGACTGTGTCACTCGGGGAGGTTTGGCGCCGGGCTGAAGCGGAGACGAAACAGGTCGTCTAGGCGACTAAAACAACGAGTGGGGGTATGGCCAATCTTACCGCACACGAGGCCGCGGCGCGGTCTGGTCTGGAGCTGGTACTGGCAGCGCCCGTCACTCGCACCACCACCTGATGACACGCTACACGCACGACCACTCCGACCACCTCCACTACCGGCGCCAGGCCACCCAGGCGGTAGTCGGCCGATTCGCCGCCGCTGCTGCTGCTGCTGCTGCTGCTGTGGCTGCTGCTCCGAGGCACCAGCCCCACCGCCCTTGTAAGTACTACCAGCGCGCGAACCACCTCCACCCCCGCCGCCACTCCCTCCTCCGCTTCCTCCGCCGCGCCTAGCCTTCGGGTGGCGACCCTTACCCGGACGAAACTGCGCTGCGGCGGCTGTCTCCGCGGTAGGGGTTGTCTCAGCGACAGCAGCAGAACCGTCAGAGTAAGTGCACTGAGCGGGGGTACATCCTTGAAAGATAGGGACTGGCGTTGTACCGCTAGACTGGGCGATAGAGCGCTGACGAGTCTCTATAGCAGTCAGGGTGTCGACAAAGTGAGTGAGGGTGAGGTCTGCGGGGTGGAGATTAAGAAAGTGTTCGCGGGCAGTAGCAAGGCGGTCAGGGAGGCGGGTGGCAAGCAGGTAAAGGGTGGAGCAGATGGGGGGCTGAAACACAATAAGCTGTGCCTCAGTGCAGGCAGCGCACCAGGTCGAGTCTAGCGTGCGCAAGTGCATGGCGAGGTCAGCGACACTGGAGAAGGACGCGAGAACAAGAAAGAGCATGGGTAGGATCAGGCGACCGACAGCGGCAGAGGGCGGGGTTGAATAGCGGGCGACAGCAACCTCTAGGAAATCCTGAGCAGTCCTGACTGATCGAAAGTGGGGGCGCTCAGACAAGGGGAGGGCAAGCTATGCACACAAGCTGTGCAACAGCGTCACGCGACAACCAGGCAGCACGGGCAAGGGCAGCAGCGGCAACGAATTCACGGTCAGCAGACATGGGGTCAGCGGGTAGAGCAGCAGGGGGGTCAGGACAAGGTAGCGTACCGTCGAGGTGGACGGCCAAGGAGTGGCCATCCTGCCGCTGACCAGTGAGGTGACGGCGGAGGTCGACGAGCCACGTGTCGAACTCGACCGGCTGACCCTCTGCGTCAAAGCGCTGCACCGAGTCCGCCATCCTGGTCGCTGCAGCAGCTGGCAGGTGGTAGTGGGTTGTCCTGAGCGAAGGAGTGCGACAGGGAGTAGTGGTAAGTGGTGTGGTGCGGCAGAGAGCGGGGCAGTACGGTGGAGCACGGTGCAATGCGTTAGAGTGCGGACTAGTGCGGTGGGAGGGGCCGACGTGGTTGCGAGGCGACGGAGCAGCGGGTGGGTGAGCATTGGTGTCGGCCAGGACGGCTAGAGAAAAGGGTCGCGGGCGGCTAGGCGACGAGGCCTGCTGGTCGGCGAGGCGATGGGGCCACGGGGCCGTTAGTTGACGGGGCCGCGGGCGGCCCGGCGACGAGGCCGGCGAGGCAGCTAGAAGATGGGGGCCGCAGGCGGCTAGGCGACGGGGCTGCGGGCGGCTAGGCGACGGGGCCGCGGGGCCGCTAGGTGACGGGGCCGCGGGGCCGCTATGTGACGAGGCCGCGGGGCCGCTATGTGACGGGGCTGCAGGGCCGCTGGGGGACGGGGTCCAGGGGCCGCTGGGGGACGGGGTCCAGGGGCCGCTGGGGGACGGGGTCCAGGGGCCGCTAGAGGACGGGGCTGCGGGGCCGCTAGGTGACGGGGCCCCGGGGCCTCTAGGTGACGGGGCCACGGGGACGCTAGGTGACGGGGCTGCGGGGCCACTAAGTGGCGGGGCCGCGGGGCCTCGAGGTGATGGGGCCGCGGGGCCGCGAGGTGACGGGGCCGCGGGGCCGCTAGGTGACGGGGCCGCTCGGTGACGGGGTTGCGGGGCCGCTCGGTGACGGGGCCGCGGGGCCGCTATGTGACAGGGCCGCGGGGCCGCTAGGGGACGGGGCCGGCATGGGCTACGAGGCAGCTAGGACCTATGGCGGAAGCGCTGGTGGGCGGGGGGGACCTAAGGCAGAACCCTGTGTAGTCTATAACAACGTACAAAGATATGGTTTGACAGTATTCCCCCGGATAAGCGCCCCTAGGGGCGTTTAGGGGACTGGTTTGAAATCATTGGGGGGCGTTTATTCGAATAAAAGGGACTATGTGTACATTGTTCATTTTACATCATGTTGTAACTTTTGATTTGTTTCATGCAACGGGTAAGTTTTTTACGGAGATTTCCAGGTCAATGAAGCTGAAATGTCATGTCTGTCAAACATATTTGTATATGTTATAATAGGCTAGATAGGTGCATGCTCATAGAGGGTACACCACTTGCACAAAATCAACATGTATGCCTCATTCTGGTTAATCTTTCTACTCTGAGATGGTATCAGAGCACTAGGTTAGGTCCTCCCCGCCCACCCGCGCTTCCGCTCTCGTCCTAGTCCTAGCCGCCCGCTCCTAGCTGCCCCTTAGCGCCCCGTTAGCGCCCCGTTAGCGCCCCGTTAACGCCCCGTCGGCCCCCTCTGGCCCGTTAGCGCCTGTCGGCCTTGTTAGAGCCCCGTCGGCCCTGTGCGCCCCCTCTGGCCCCGCGCGCCCCGCCGGCCCGTTAGCACCCCGCCGGCCCGTTAGCGCCCTGCCGGCCCGTTAGCGCCGTGCCGGCCCCGTGCGCCCCTTTGGCCCTGCTCGCCCTGCCGGCCCATTAGCGCCTTGACGGCCCCGTTCGCGCCTCGTCGGCCCCATGCGCCCTTCTGGCCCCGCTCGCCCCACCAGCCCGTTAGCAACCTGCCGGCCCATTCGCGCCCTACCGGCCCCGTTAGCGCCCCTCTGGCCCCGCTCACCCCATCGGCCCGTTCGCGCCCTTCCGGCCCCGTTAGCGCCCCGTCGGTCCCGTGCGCCCCTCTGACAGTGCTCACCCCGCCGGCTAGATAGCGCCCCAGCAGGCCCCGTTGGCGCCCTACAGGAGCGCCCAGTTGGCCCCCTGCGCCCCGTCGGCCCTCGCCAGCCGGTCGGCCAGCCAGCTGCCCAGCCAGCCGGCTCCAGCCTCGCCGGCCCCCGCTTCAGCGGCCAGTCGTCGGACCGCCAGGAGAGCTGCCGCCGGAGCGGTGGAGGCCCTGGCTCCCTTCAGCGCCAGCTCCCCTGCCGGCTGCCTCCACCGCTCTCCACTGCTCTCCACCACTTTCCACTGCTCTCCACCGCACTCCATTGCACTACACAGCACTCCACCGCAATACACCGCACTCCACCACTCTTCACCGCACTCCACTGCTCTCCACTACACTCCACCGCTCTCCACCGCTTCCTCCACCTGTCCTCCTCACTCTGTCAGCGGTCGTCCGCAGCTGCAGCAGTAGCAATGGCGGATTCACAACTCCGGCTGGATGCAGAGGGTCAGGCGCTCGACTTTGAAGCGTGGCTCGTCGACCTTCGGCGTCACCTTACAGGTCAGCACCAAGGCGGTCACTCCCTGGCTGTTCATGTCGATGGCCTGCTTCCCCGCCCCCCTGCCCCTGCTGCCCTCCCTGATTCCCCCACCACTGCTGAGCGTGAGGCGTATTCCGCTGCTGTGCTTGATTGTGCTGTCTGGGACTCGCGCGATGCTGTCGTCCAGATTGCTATCAGCCGTACGCTCCCGTTGTCTGAGCGTCCTTGCTTTACCACTATACGAACGCCCAAGCCTTCTTAGATGTTGTCATTGCACGCTATTCCACCCCCGCCACTGCCTCTGCTGGGCGACTGATCCTTCCCATGTGGTTCCCTGATCTTACGTCCTTCCCCACTGTTGCCGACTTTGCCACCCACCTCCGCCCGCTTGAGTCGAGCTATCGCGCTGCTAGCACTGAGGCACAGCTCACTGCCTTCCCACTGCCGTTCTACGCTACCGTTGATCTCATCGCCACACGCCTCCCTGACCGCCTAGCCACAGCTCGCGACCACTTCCTTAGTCAGCACCCGGGTGACCTCACTCTTACCGCCTTTGTCACTGCCCTGTCTGAGATAGAGACCCGCCAACGCAGTATCGCTCAGTCTAGCGGTACTGCGGCGGTACCTATCTTTCAGGGCTGTGCTCCCTCCCATTGCACTTACTCTGACGTCTCTAATGCTATTGCTAAGACCGCTGCTGCGGCCTCAGCGCAAAGGCGTCCAGGTAAGGGTCGCCGCCCCAAAGGGGGGCGTGGTGGGAGGAAGGGGGGTGGCGGTGGGGAGGGTGGCGGCGGTGAGGGCGGGGACGGTGGTTCAGACGAGGGGATCGGGGCTGGTGCCCCGGAGCAGCCTCACCAGCAGACGCAGCCTCAGCAGCAGCAGCCGCAGCAGACTCAGCAGCCGTAGCCGCCGTCGCAGTCGTCGCAACAGCAGCAGTCACAGTGGGGAACCCCCCACCGCGCCACTCCAGACCCTGCACCTGGACGACTGGGGTCCAGCCCCCGTCCCGGGGCCGCGTTGAGAGCGCTAATTTCTGGTGCTTGTGGACCACTACACGTGCTGCACCATGGTGTTTCTCCTCTGGAGCGGAAGGCTTACGTGCCTGACGTTAGAATTCCGTGGGTCGTAGCTGTGCAAGTCCGCCGAGGTCTCCCCATCATGTGTCTCCACTCTGACCGTGTCGGCGAGTTTGCCTCTGGTCGGCTTGGCCGGTTCTGTCGAGTGGAGGGCATCACCCAGTCATACACCCTGCCAGACTCCCCTCAGCAAATGGGGTCGCTGAGCGACACATCTGTTTGGTCATGGAGGTGGCTCGTACCTCCATGTTCCATGCCGGTGCACCCCATGTTCTGTGGCCGTTCGCCGTTCGCTGCGCCTCTCACCAGCTGAACCTGTGGCCCCACTCCCAGCAGCCGCAGGTTTCACCGACCCTCCTCAGGACCGGTCTTCTGGTGACGCGTCTGCGTTCCACGTCTGGGGATGCCTTGCTCACGTTCGTGCCTCTGGCACGGACAAGCTCACTGCCCGCACTGTCCTCTGTGTCTTCCTTGGTTTCCCCCTTGACTCGTCTGACTAGCACTTTTACCATCCGCCGTCTCACTGCTTCCTTCACTCACGAGACATCACTTTCGACGAGTCTGTCTTCTTTTACCGTCGCTTTCCCCACCGAGGTCTCCCGGTTTCCCCCCCCATGTTTGTGGTTCCCACTCCCATGGTAGCCACTGCTCCCCTCCCTCCCCGCCCTACTCCGTCTGGTGTGTCTCATGTAACTACACTCCCGTCGCTAGTCCCGGTCGAGGAGTCGACTGACTCTGGTGGCCCCGTGGCGCAGTTCTTGCGCCTGCCTCTTCCCCAATGTCCCCTCCTCAGTCGTCGCAGTCGCTGCCGCAACCATCGTCGGAGCCGCAGCAGCAGCATTCGTCGCCCCTGCTGCAGCAGCTGCCGCCGTCGCAGCAGCAGCAGCCGTTTGTGGACTCTGCGATTGCTGGCGTTGAGGAGGGTGATAGTCCTGGGGTTCCTGTCCTGGCTTATCCCAGCGGGCTCGGGGGTGGCACCGGTGCTGGAGAGGGTGTCCCTCTGGGGGTGCTTGCTCTGGGGGTGCTGGAGTGGAGTGTTCCGGAAGTAGCCATAGTGCAGTTGGAGGTCCAGGTGTCGGCGTCGAGCAGCAGCAGCAGCAGTCGCCACCGATGTCCGCCCTCGCCTGCTCGGCCTTCCCTCCCCTGACCGCTCGCCTGCACCTCCTCTGCCGCCTCCTTCCCTTCCTGCCCACGGTCCTATGTTTCCTCTGCCGGACTAGTCCCGCGCCCGTTTCCCACCTCGTTTCCCTCTGGTGTCTCCTCCTCTGTCTACTGACCCGACGCCTCCGTCTCACGTCTGGTCTCGCCGTCCCTCTCGTGCTCGTCCTGTCTCCTCTGTTCAGCGTTCTCACCTTATGTTACTTCGTTCTCACGCGTCTTGTCCTTCCCTCCTCCGGTCTCCTCCTCCGTCGTCGCTCACTGTTGCGCCTCCCCCTCTGTCTGACTACCTTCGTGCTGCTCGTCCTCTTGTTCCTCGGGTCCCAGCCTCCCTCGTTACCGACTCATCTGTTCCTCTCTCGAGTCTTGACGCACTTGTCACTACTATTGCTGCCTTCACCTCTACCCGCCGCCTTGACTACGCCACCGCTATGGTCTCTAGCCCAGCCTGCCCTCCGTCCGTCTGGGGTGCTCCTGCCCTTGGCAGTGACGTCCTAGAGGTCAGGCAGTACGAGCTTGCTTTGCTATCCGAGGCTGCTCCCCATCTCTATTCCATGCTGCTAGTCCCTGGAGAGCAGCCTGTGTTCAAGGCGTGCTACGTGTCTAGAGGCTTCAGTCAGTGCAAGGGGGTGGACTTCTTTCAGACCTTCGCCCCGACCCCGAAGATGACTACTCTTCGGACACTACTACACGTAGCAGCACAGCGTGACTACGAGCTCCACTCCCTCGACTTCTCCACTGCTTTTCTTCAGGGCAGCCTACACGAGCAGGTCTACCTGCCCCGTCCACAGGGCTTCACCGGTACCTTCCCTCCTAGGACCCAGTGGCGCCTCCGGCGCTCGGTCTACGTCCTGCGACAGGCGCCCCGTGAGTGGCACGACACGCTGTGTGCTACACTAGCTGAACTGCAGTTCTTTCCGTCCTCTGCAGACCCCTCGCTCTTTATTCGTGCTGGCCAGACTTCGTTCTACATCCTTGTCTATGTAGACGACCTGGTCTTCGCTACTGCCGACAGAGACGCACTGGCCTCCATGAAGGCCGAGCTGCTGAGGAGACACACCTGCACTGACCTAGGAGAGCTGCACCGCTACCTTGGCCCGCATATCTCCAGGGACAGAGGAACGCGCACCATTACCCTCACAAACATAGTCACACTTGGTGCGCCAGGTCCTTCAAAGGTTCGGCTTTCAGTTCTCCTCAGCACAACCTTCACCTCTGCCAGTAGACCACAGGCTCTCAGCTCCTGTTCCTGAGGAGTTTGTAGAGCCCAGTGGTCCTTACGCAGAGCTGGTGGATTGCCTCATGTACCTGATGACTTGCACTCGTCCAGATCTCGCGTACCCTCTCAGCATCCTAGCTCGCTTTGTGGCCACAGGCAGACACCGACCCCAGCACGGGTCGGCCGCTAAGAGGGTTTTGCGTTATCTTGCAAGTACATCGGGCATGGGGCTAGTGCTAGGAGGACGCAGGCCAGTGGTCCTTACTGGGCACACTGACGCTTCTTGGGTAGACGACGCTGACCCTCAGATCCTCTCAAGGCTACTGCTTTAGCCTTGGTGTAGGCGCGGTCTCGTGGAGGTCCACCTGCTCATCGTTTGTTGCATAGTCCAGCTGCGAGGCTGAGATCTACGCTGGTGCCATGGCGGCACAGGAGCTCCGCTGGCTGACTTTCTTGCTGACAGATTTAGGTGAGCGGCCTAGCTCTGCCCTGGTCCTGTACGCCGACGACAGGGTCATGATCCTCTTGTGTCAGGAGCCTCGACTGGAGGGCAGTTATTTTGGGTTATCGGAAACAGTACACAGCTAGTAAATGATAGGTGTTTTGTTGAACAGAGGGATACCGGAAGGAGTAGACGGTGATTCACGTGGCGGAATCTCGTCTCTGTCTTCAGCGCAGTAGATGACCACGAGCGAATTGAACCACTCGAGGCATTGCGTCCTCCGTGCCTGTCGGTCCCAGTTGGGCGGCCATGTGTCGATGCTAAATAGGCGCGCTCCCGACAGCTGCCGCAGATCGCCTAGGCGCTCATCGAGGTTGCGGACCAGGCCCTCCGCCAGAGCCATGCACACCACGACACTTCCATCGTGGTCGCTGGGCCCCGTGTAGTCCTCTTGGGGCTCTTCGTGCAGCTCGAAGGTGAACCGTGAAGGTCGGCCGTCGTAATCGATCCCCTCCACGGTCACTAGCTTGGACTTGCCATGCCCGTGCTTGGTGAGCAACCGCGTCAATCGATCCACCGGGTATCTGTCCAAAGCTTTCCGTCAGAATCCGTGTTCAGTACCCTTTTCTGTCAAAATTTACCCGTCAAATCCGGGTTTCACAACCAGTTTTGCCAAAAGTACCCATCAAAATCCATGTTCAAACCCTGTTTTTGGAAATGTCACTCGTCAGGGAATCCGAGTTCAGCGAAAACCTCACCCGTTATTTCGCCAAAATTCTATAACCTACCCGTAAAAAATACGCCCTGGTCTTGGGTGGTACGACTATGCGCTTTTGCCAGGACACAAATAGTTGGAGTACGAAGAAAGCAAAATTGGAGGAGTTGGTATGTGAGCCTGAGTGGAGGACATTCAATGACACGTGACAAGGACTTAAAGCCCGAGTCTAGAATGGTTAAAAACCATGAATACTGGGCATGAAAACATTGCCAAAAAAACTGGGCGAAAGTAATTTCGGCAAAGTTCCCCCGACGAATTCAGAATTTGGCGAAATAGCAGAACCGTGATCACAGCACGGAATTTCATCGGCAAGAACCGAGTTCAACAGTGCATGAACAGTGTGGGGGGGGCGGGGGAAGGGGGGGAACGAACAGTGACGCGAGACCCCCACAAAAATGCGTTCAGAATGGTCGCAGGCGAAAATCAAGAATACTGAGATGAACAGTAATTGCGAGTTTGTCCTTTTCAGCGGCATTCGCAAGCTGCCCCTTGTTTCTGTGAAATGCGACGTTCAAATGGCATTTACTACGTTACCCTCTATTGGACAAAAATAGGTTCAGGATTCCTGAACTTGATAGCAAACCATTCTAGAGTCGGGCTTTAAAAATCAGAGTTTGAAAATAGAGTGACTCTGATTGATCAGATAAAAAATCTATTGTTACTCTGTTTTTTCAGACTTTGTTTTTAGAGGCAACTCTGATGGCCATACCAAGGGATGGCGGGCAAGTCTGACGAATCAGACAACCCCAAAACCAATTTGGGGGCCTGGTTTATTCGTTACGGTGCAGTGTTCTACAAAATATAAGGGGGGCGTATACGGTATATACTTTCTAAAAAGTAAGCGGGGTGTTTAACCAAATAATAGCTATAAGTCCGAAAGGACGATATAAATCCCATAGGCCTTACCTACGGAGGGGCGCATACTCGGGGGATAAGGCCTATCTTATCGTGCCAGCAAGATTGGAGTCAGGAACGCCTGTTTCCAGGCTGGCACATTGCCGACAGTCTCAGAGTAGAAAGATTAACTAGAATGAGGCATCCAGATTGATTTTGCGCAAGTGTTGTAATCTGTAAGAGCATGCACCTATCTAGCCTATTATAACATATACAAATATGCTTGACACACCCCCTAAGCAAGATGAGGGGCTGTGCCTCGAAGTTGACACACAGCTCAGGGTGGCACTACTAGTCCAGCCTCTGAGGCAAGGGTCTGAAGACCACTCAGTAAGAGTACAAACAAGACAAGAGCAAACCAGGGTGGCACTACTAGCCCGACCACTAGAAGAGAAGCCACAAGGCCAGTCAGACAGGTATATAAAAAAAGAAGTACGCAATCAAGGTACTAGCAAGTGAGTAGCTACACGAACTAGACCAAGCTTCAAACAGTGCCGCTGATGATCTTTAGGCGCAAGTGCCTCAGTAAAGATATCAGCTGTGTTGGCACCGGAGGCGAAGTGTACAATGCGGGCCTAGCAACGCTGCTGTAGCTCGAGCAGGAGGACGTACCGCAGGTAGATGTGCTTTGCTCTGCCCTCCAGTCGAGGCTCCTAACACAAGAGGATCATGGCCCTATTGTCAGCGTACAGAACCGGGGCAGAGCTAGGCCGCTCACCTAAGTCTGTCAACAAGAAAGTCAGCCAGCGGAGCTCCTGTGCCCCCATGGCACCGGCGTAGATCCCAGCCTCAGAGATAGACTGGGCAACAGACGAGGAGCGAGTGGACCTCCACGAGATGGCACCCGAACCAACGCTAAAGCAGTAGCCCAGTAGGACCTGAGGGTCTCAGTGTCGTCTGCCGAAGAAGCGTCTCTGTGCCCAGTAAGGACCACTGGTCTGCATCCTCCCAATACTAACCCCATGCCCGATGTACATGCTAGATAACGCAAAACCCTCTTAGCGGCCGACCAGTGCTATGGTCGGTGTCTGCCTGTAGCCACAAAACGAGCCAGGATGCTGAAAGGGTAAGTGAGATCTGGACGAGTGCAAGTCATAAGGTACATGAGGCAATCCACCAGCTCTGTGTAAGGACCACTGGGCTCTACTGACTCCTCAGGAGCAGGAGCAGAGAGCGTGTGGTCTACAAGCAGAAGTGTGGGCTGTGCGGAGGAGAACTTAAGACCGAACCTCTGAAGGATCTGGCGCACCAAGTGTGACGGGGTGAGAGTGATGGTGCGCACTTCTCTGTCAGGAGAGATCTGCAGGCCAAGGTAGCGGCGCAACTCTCCTAGGTCAGTGCAGGTGTGTCTCCTCAGCAGCTCGGCCTTCATGGAGGCCATTGCGTCTCTGTCTGCAGTAGCAAATACCAGGTCGTCTATGTAGACAAGGATGTAGAACGGAGTCTAGCCAGCACGAACGAAGAGCGAGGGGTCTGCAGAGGACAAAAAGAACTGCAAGTCAACTAACGTAGCACGCAGCGTGTTCTACCACTCACGGGGTGCCTGTCGCAGGCCGTAGACCGGGCGCCGGAGGAGCCACTGCGTCGCAGGAGGGAAGGTACTGAAAAAGCCCTACGGACGGCGCAGGTAGACCTGCTCATGTAGACTGCCCTGGAGAAACCCTGTGGAGAAGTCGAGAAAGTGTAACTCATAGTCACACAGTGCTGCTACGTATACCAACGCATGAAGAGTAGTCATCTTCGGGGTCAGGGCAAAGGTCTGAAAGAAGTCCACCCCCTCACGCTGATTGAAGCCTCTAGCCACGTAGGGTGCCTTGAACACTGGAGGCTCTCCAGGGGGGCACTTCACCTTGAAGAGCCACCGTCCATCGACTGCGTTCACCCCAGGTGGGGGAACTGCGTCGACATAGGTGCCGGTGGATCTCCAAGATGCCATCACGAGAAAGTAGCGCTCGCAACGTGATCCAGGGATGGGGGCTGGGCCCGTGACGTCCAAGTGCAGAGTCTGGAGGGGTGCAGTGGCAGGGCGAAGCGAGGAGGAGTGAGGAGCACGGCGCAGCCGGCCCTCGACGTAGGGCGTGCACGGTGGCGCAGGCGAGGGAGGGAGGGTAGGGAGCAATGCAGGGAGGCCTAGGACGAGACCGTGCTGAGACATGTGACGCAGTCGCGGGAGCGCGGGGTGACCTAGGCGGTGGTGCCACAGAACCGACGGGTGAGTGAGCGACCGACACGAGCAAGCCGCAGCAACCTGGGTAGACGCAGGACCCGGGGAGGACGCGCCCACCGGGGGGGAAGCAGTGTCGTTCGTAAACAGGCCAGACACACCGGGTTCGGGGGAACATCGCAAGGGAGGCACCAGAGGCGGTCTCGGTACAGACCGCATACCGCTCCTGACCAGGGAACGTAGTGGTGACGCCGATGTGAGAGTACGACCTCGTTACACCACTTGGCCTTTCCTTACTTCCTTCCTATTTTCATTTCTCTTTTTATCCCATCTCATTTGGTTTCTTATTCTCCATTTTCCATTAACCTTTGGTTTATCCTGCTATTATAATTATATCACCGACCAGGCTTGGGATGTACTGGTGCGCTATATCTAGCGTAATCCTGCTGTAATCCCTTAAAGCCAATAGCCTCGCGTGGCTATACGCAGGCTCCTGCTCCATAGCAGCTATCCACTGAGAGGCCCAGGGTCCCGAGGTCGCCTCGACGTAAGTGCGAGGGGTTGGGATGTCAAAGGTGTCTGGGTCACCCTCAGGGACTAGCAGCATGGAACAGCGATGGGGAGCATCCTCGGACAGGAAAGCAAGCTCGTACTGCTTGTCCTCTAGGACGTCACTGCCAAGGGCAGGAGCACCCCCGAGGGACAGAGGACAGACAAGGTCAGAGACCAGAGTGGTGGCGTAGTCAAGGCGGCGGGTAGAGGCGAAGTCAGCGACAGCAGCGACAAGAGCGTCAAGACTCAAGACAGGAACAGACAGGTCGGGAACTAGGGAGGCAAGGACCCGAGGAACAAGAGGACGAGCTGCACGAAGGTAGCCAGACAGAGGGGGAGGCGCGACAGCGAGCAACGACGGAGGAGGCGAAGGCAGGAGGGGAGGACGAGACGCGTGGGAACGAAGCAACATAGGGTGAGAATGCTGAACGGAAGAGACAGGACGAGCACGAGAGGGACGGCGAGATCAGACGTGAGACGCACGCGTCGGGTCAGGAGACAGAGGAGGAGACACAAGAGGGGAACGAGGGGGAAGACAAGTCAGAGACGAGTCCGGCGGAGGGAGCACAGGGCCGTAGACTGGCAGAGGAGGCAGCGGGGGAGGCGCAGGCGAGCGGTCAGGGGAGGGAAGGCCGAGCAGGCGAAGGGCGGACATCGGCGGCGGCTGCTGGGAGGGAGGTGAGCAAGGGCTACCGGGGGAGTGGGAACCGGAAACAAGGGAGGGGAAACTGGGAGACCTCGGTGGGGAAAGCGGTGTTAAAAGGAGACAAACTCATCAAAAGTAGCGTTACGGAGTGAAAGAAGCGGTGAGACGGCGGGTGGTACTAGTGCCAGTCAGACGAGTCAAGGGGAAAACCTAGGAAGACACGGGGGACCGTGCGGGCAGTGAGCTTGTCCGTGCTAGAGGCACGAACGTGAGCGAGGCAACCCTAGATGTGGAACGCAAACGTGTTACCAGGGAACCCGGTCCAAAGAAGGGTCGGCGAAACCAGGGCCGCTGGGAGCGCGGCCACAGGTTAAGCTGGTGAGCGGCGTAGCGAACGGCGAACGGCCATAGAATTGGGGTGCACCTGCATGAATCATGGAGGTGCGAGCCACCTCCATGACCTAACCGATGCTTCACTCAGTGACCCCATTCTGCTGCGGGGAGTCCAATAGGGTGTACGAGTGGGCGATGCCCTCCGCACGACAGAAATGTCCAAGCTGACCAGAGGCGAACTCGCCGCCATGGTCGGAGTGGAGATACAGCACAGGGAGACCACGGTGGAGGCGCGCAGCTACGACCCATGGGATAAGAACGCCCGGAACGTCGACCTTCCGCTCCAGGGGAAACACTGTGGTGTAGCGCGTGTAGTCTTCGATGAGCACGAGAAAGTAGCGCTTGCGACGAGGTCGAGGGACGGGGGCTGGGCCCCAGCGTCCAGGTGCAGGGTCTGGAGGGGTGCGGTGGCAGGGCGAAGCGAGGAGGAGTGAGGAGCACGGCGCAGCCGGCCCTCGACGCAGGGCGTGCACGGCATCGCAGGTGAGGGAGGGAGGGCAGGAAGCGACGTAGGGAGACCTAGGACGAGACCGTGCCGGGACATATGACGCAGACGCGGGAGTGCAGGATGACCGAGGCGGTGGTGCCACAGGAGCGACGGGTGAGTGAGCGACCGACATGAGCAAGCAGCAGCGACCTGGGTAGACGCAGGGCCTGGGGAGGACGCCCAAACCGGTGGGGAAATAGTGTCCAGCGTAAACAAGCCAGACACCGGGTCCTGGGGGAACGTCGCAAGGGGGGAACCTGAGGCGGCCTCGGTACAGACAGCGTACCGCTCATGACCAGGGAACGTAGTGGTGACGCCGAGGTCCTGAAGACAACCGACACCAACTAAGCTCCTGGAGAACGAATGGACGTGCAAGCCTGTAAGGGAACCTGAGGGAACCGCTGGACAGGGAAAGGTTATATAGCTGCGAGCAACGACTGGACCGGCAGAGGGGTCAGCAAATGCGACAACGGCAGGCACTGCAAGCGGCGTAAGTGTGGCGCGGTCGTGGAAGAAGCAGGTAGACGCACCGGAGGCAAGTGTGAAGGACGGCGAAGAAGGAGCGGCAGACAAAGGAGGGGCTAGTGTAGAGCCTAGGCTAGACAAAGCAAAGGGTCCTACGCCTAACGCAACAGAGGAGTGTGTACTAAACATAGGTGCTACGCCTAAGCTAGAGAACACAGAGTAATACGATCCGAACACACTAGAAGCATCAGCATACAGAGAATGCACGGTAGAACTAATCTTATCCATATCTAAGTCAAAAACGGGTATACCGTGGCATAGCAGACTAGGCCAGTCAGGGAGGTCCGGAGCCAAGCCGAAGCGGCAACGAAAGAGGCCGTCGAGACGGCGGAAGCAAGGGGCGGTCGGGTGCGCGCGGCGGCACACAGTGCCACGAAGGCGCCCGGTCTGGAGCTGGTACTGGCAGCTCACAGCACCGAAGCCGCCGGTAGACGCTGAGCTGCGGGGGCCGCCACCGCGGTCACCACCGCCTGGTGCTCCTGGCCACTCCGGCGGGAGGTGGGCCCATGGCTGTTGCGGCGATTGCTGCTGCTGTGTCTGCTGCTGCTCCTGGACACCATCTCCAACCCCCTCGTCAGAACCACTGTCCCCGCCACCACCAGCGCCACCACCACGCCCTCCCTTGGGGCCGCGGCGGCCCCGACGTTGTCGCTGCTGCGGGAAAGCCGCAGCTGCGGTCTCAGTGGCAGGGGCAGGCATGGCAACCGCGGCGGAGATGTCAGCGTACGTGCACTGGGAGGGAGCACAGCCCTGAAAGATAGGGACTGCCGCAACACCGCTCGACTGAGCGATAGTGCGCTGGCGAGTCTCTATCTCAGAGAGAGCAGTGACAAAGGCGGTCAGGGTGAGGTCGCCAGGGTGTTGGCTAAGGAAGTGGTCGCGGGCAGTGGCTAAGCGGTCAGGCAGGCGCATGGCAATACGGTACAGGGTAGAGCACAACGGTGGGGGGAAGGCAGTGAGCTGGGCGGTAGTGCTAGCAGCGCGGTAGCTAGTCTCTAGTGCACGGAGGTGAGTAGCGAGGTCAGCGACAGTGGGGAAAGCGGAAAGATCAGGGAATAGCATGGGGAGGATCAAGCGGCCAGCGAAGGCGGAGGCAGGGGTGGAGTAGCACGCAACTACTGCATGTAGGAAGTCCTTGGCGTTCGCGACAACAGTGAAGCACGTACGCTCAGACAAGGGAAACGCATGACTAATGGCGAGCTACGCTATAGCATCGCGAGAATCCCAGACAGCGCGAGCGAGCGCAGCAGCAACAAAGGCCTCACTCTCATCAATGGTGGGGTCAGCAGGGAGGGGATCATGCGCAGAGGAGCGGGGAAGCAAGCCATCAACGTGCATAGCCAGGGAGTGCCCATCCTGGCGCTGACCTGTCAGGTGCCGGCGGAGATCGACAAGCCAGGCGGAGAAGTCGATTGGGTGCCCCTCCGCGTCCAGCCGAAGTACGGCGTCCGCCATCGCGCAACGTCAGCGACACAGGTCCACAGCGGCACAGCGACACGGCGGCACAGAGTTACGGCGGCACAGCGGCACGGGTACACGGCATCACAGCGACACAAGTACTCAGCGGCACAACGGCAGGGCTCTCCGTCTGGAAAACCAGGCGGGAGGCCGAGGAGGGCCCGAGGCACGCAGGGCCCGAGACGCGCAGAGCCGGCAGGGCGCTAAGGGCCGACTAGGCGCGCGAGGGGCCGGCTAGGCGCGAGGGGCCAGCTAGGCACGAGGGACCGTCGAGAGGCTAAGGGGCCGGCTAGGCGCGAGGGGCCGACGAGCACGCGAGGGGCTGGCTAGGCGCGAGGGGCCGGCTGGGCGCGATGGGCCGGCTAGGCGCGAGGGGCCGGCTAGGTGCGTGGGGCCGGCTACGGTGTGAGAGGGGCCGGCTGGGCGCGAGGGGCCAGCTGGGCTCGAGGGGCCGGCTAGGCGCGAGGGGACGACGGGCACGCTAAGGGCCGGCGGGTGCCCTAGGGGTCAGCGAGGCGCAGTAGGCTAGGGCGAGGGGCGGAAACGGGTGGGCGGACCTAACCTACTCATGATACCATGTTAGAATACTAGAATGATTAGAAACAAGAGAGAACAAGGGAGATGTAGGGTTTGGGTTGTACTCTCTAAGAACACACTCCTATCTAGCCTATAACTTCTACATTCAGATATATGTATAAGTTAACACTTAGAGACTGTACACAAGGTACTGCACCTTTTTTCTCTGCAACACGACCTAACAGTCAAACTGGAACAATTGTGACCACTGGAAAAATCTCTGGAAAACAGCAGCGGTTGTAGGCAAATAGAATGCACAACACACCCCCCCACCCAAGATCTGGCGACAATACTTTGCAGATGCTAGGTACCACTTGCCACCGGTACTATTGGCATGGTACAGACTACAGACTACAGACCCATATTTTTTAGGCGCCTCAAAAACATTCTATGGAGCACAAGCCATGCATGCACAGTGCCACAAGCAGCATCGCTGCAGCGTCTGATCCGAGGCCCAGGTGCCCAATGTGACCCCATGCAAAGGATGCTGCTGCACCAGCAGTACCCCACACCACTGCTCCTCTCTCAAACAACAGCAGCAGCAACAGCAGCAGCAACCTATTCCACTGCAACCAGCACATCTGCAGCTTCAGCCACAGCAACACCAGCAGCAGTACGACCATCAGCAGCACCACCAGCAGCCTCGGCACCAGAGCCAACAACCTCCACGCCAACCAGCTCCTCGAGCCCTTCTGAGCCGTCCATCTCGCCGTTCGGCCCTGCCTGGAGATCTGAGCCGTCGAGCAGCGGCAGGTTGAGGATGAAGCGCCTTAGCATCTCCAGAGAGGCCTCGGGCTGATCCATGGGCACCATGTGCCCCGCCTCGTGCACCTGAAGGGAGGGGGGTGGGGGCAAGGGGGGGAAGAGGGGGAGAGGAGGAGGAGGAGGAGGAGGAGGAGGAGGAGGAGGAGGAGGAGGAGGAGGAGGAGGAGGAGGAGGAGGAGGAGGAGGAGGAGGAGGAGGAGGAGGAGGAGGAGGAGGAGGAGGAGGAGGAGGAGGAGGAGGAGAAGGAGGAGGGGGCGAAGGGAGGGTGGGGAAGAACAAGAGGCAAAGGGAGGGAGGAAGGAGGACGGAACGGGAAGCAGGAGTCTTGGGATTGCGAATTGAGGATGAAGCGCCGGAAGCATCTCGAGAGACGCCTCGGGCTGATCCATGGGCGCCATGAGCCTTGGCTTAATAGAAGCCTCTCTCGCCTTGGATATTGATGCTGAGTGAAGAGAAACTCACCCAGTGGCCCAGCAGTCTGCCCGTTGACAACAAAGGGGCGCCACGGGGCTGCGTGCTCATTACTCTATTCTGAGATGTGTCAGTACTCGCCCGACGAGAGGAGGGGCAACTCACCCCCAGGAAGGAGAGAGGCTCGGCGATGCGCGCGGACCCAGCCGTCTGCCCGTTGCCAACGAAGGGGCGCCATGAGATGGCTAGTAAGCTAGTGAGCTAGTAAGCTTCTCACCCGCAGGAAGGAGAGGGGCTCGGCAATGCGTCCCGACCCAGCCGTCTGGCCGTTGACAACGAAGGGGCGCCACGGGGCCTTGGCGTAGCCGGCCTTGCCCGGCCACTTCATGGCGTTCACCCACCACGAGTTGCCTGGAAGGAAACGGAGGGGAAAGACAAGCCAAGCAGGATAGCGGGGGGGAAGGAGGCAGTGTAGAGTCGACTCGGAAAGCCATTGGCGTGGAGCGCCTTGCTGTTCTGGGCCACTGCGTCATCGCGTTCACCCACCAGAAGTTACCAACGAAAGTGGGGAGGAGAACGGCGAAGAGGCTTAGAGAGAGAGTGACACGGTTATGGGGGGCATGTGGTTTGGTTGCTTCGGGCTGCCTCAGAAGATTTCCTGGCGTAATTAGGCCATGCAGGCCATGCAGGCCATGCAGGCCATGCAGGCCATGCAGGCCATGCAGGCCATGCAGGCCATGCAGGCCATGCAGGCCATGCAGGCCATGCAGGCCATGCAGGCCATGCAGGCCATGCAGGCCATGCAGGCCATGCAGGCCATGCAGGCCATGCAGGCCCCCATGCAGGCCATGCAGGCCATGCAGGCCATGCAGGCCATGCAGGCCATGCAGGCCATGCAGGCCATGCAGGCCATGCAGGCCATGCAGCATGCAGGCCATGCAGGCCATGCAGCATGCAGGCCATGCAGGCCATGCAGGCCATGCGCCGCAGGCCATGCAGCCATGCAGGCCATGCAGGCCATGCAGGCCATGCAGGCCATGCACCAGGCCATGCAGGCCATGCAGGCCATGCAGGCCATGCAGGCCATGCAGGCCATGCAGGCCATGCAGGCCATGCAGGCATGCAGGCCATGCAGGCCATGCAGGCCATGCAGGCCCATGCAGGCCATGCAGGCCATGCAGGCCATGCAGGCCATGCAGGCCATGCAGGCCATGCAGGCCATGCAGGCCATGCAGGCCATGCAGGCCATGCAGGCCATGCGGCCATGCAGGCCATGCAGGCCATGCAGGCCATGCAGGCCATGCAGGCCATGCAGGCCATGCAGGCCATGCAGGCCATGCAGGCCATGCAGGCCATGCAGGCCATGCAGGCCATGCGCATGCAGGCCATGCAGGCCATGCAGGCCATGCAGGCCATGCAGCCAGCAGGCCATGCAGCCATGCGGCCATGCAGGCCATGCAGGCCATGCAGGCCATGCAGGCCATGCAGGCCATGCAGGCCATGCAGGCCCTGCGGCCATGCAGGCCATGCAGGCCATGCAGGCCATGCAGGCCATGCAGCCAGCAGGCCATGCAGGCCATGCAGGCCATGCAGGCCATGCAGGCCATGCAGCCATGCAGGCCATGCAGGCCATGCAGGCCATGCAGCCATCGGCCATGCAGGCCATGCGCCTCAGGCCATGCAGCCATGCAGGCCATGCAGCCATGCAGGCCATGCAGCCATGCAGGCCATGCAGGCCATGCAGCCATGCAGGCCTGCAGGCCCATGCGGCCATGCAGCCATGCAGGCCATGCAGGCCATGCAGGCCATGCAGGCCATGCAGGCCATGCGCCTGCAGGCCATGCGCCATGCAGGCCATGCAGGCCATGCAGGCCATGCAGGCCCATGCAGGCCATGCAGGCCATGCAGGCCATGCAGGCCATGCAGGCCATGCAGGCCATGCAGGCCATGCAGGCCAATGCAGGCATTGCGGCCATGCAGCCATGCAGGCATGCAGGCCATGCAGGCCATGGCATGCAGGCCATGCAGGCCATGCAGGCCATGCAGGCCATGCAGGCCATGCAGGCCATGCAGGCCATGCAGGCCATGCAGGCCATGCAGGCCATGCAGGCATGCAGGCCATGCAGGCCATGCAGGCCATGCAGGCCCATGCCCACAGGCCATGCAGGCCATGCAGGCCATGCAGCCCAGGCCATGCCCATGCCCATGCAGGCCCATGCAGGCCATGCAGGCCATGCAGCCATGCAGGCCATGCAGGCCATGCAGGCCATCGCCACAGGCCATGCACCAGGCCCCATGCAGGCCATGCAGGCCCATGCAGGCCATGCAGGCCATGCAGGCCATGCAGGCCATGCGGCCAGCAGGCCATGCAGGCCATGCAGGCCATGCAGGCCATGCAGGCCATGCAGGTCATGCAGGCCATGCAGGCCATGCAGGCCATGCAGGCCATGCAGGCCATGCAGGCCATGCAGGCCATGCAGGCCATGCAGGCCATGCAGGCCATGCAGGCCATGCAGGCATGCGCCATGCAGGCCATGCAGGCCATGCAGGCCATGCAGGCCATGCAGGCCATGCAGGCCATGCAGGCCATGCAGGCCATGCAGGCCATGCAGGCCATGCAGGCCATGCAGGCCATGCAGGCCATGCAGGCCATGCAGGCCATGCAGGCCATGCAGGTCATGCAGGCCATGCAGGCCATGCAGGCCATGCAGGCCATGCAGGCCATGCAGGCCATGCAGGCCATGCAGCCATGCAGGCCATGCAGGCCATGCAGGCCATGCAGGCCATGCAGGCCATGCAGGCCATGCGGCATGCAGGCCATGCAGGCCATGCAGGCCATGCAGGCCATGCAGGCCATGCAGGCCATGCAGGCCATGCAGGCCATGCAGGCCATGCAGGCCATGCAGGCCATGGCAGGCCATGCAGGCCATGCAGGCCATGCAGGCCATGCAGGCCATGCAGGCCATGCAGGCCATGCAGGCCATGCAGGCCATGCAGGCCATGCAGGCCATGCAGGCCATGCAGTGCCATGCAGGTCCATGCAGGCCATGCAGGCCATGCAGGCCATGCAGGCCATGCAGGCCATGCAGGCCATGCAGGCCATGCAGGCCATGCAGGCCATGCAGGCATGCAGGCCCATGCAGGCCATGCAGGCCATGCAGGCCATGCAGGCCATGCAGGCCATGCAGGCCATGCAGGCCATGCAGGCCATGCAGGCCATGCAGGCCATGCATGCAGGCCATGCAGGCCATGCAGGCCATGCAGGGCCATGCAGGCCATGCAGGGCCATGCAGGCCATGCAGGCATGCAGGCCATGCAGGCCATGCAGGCCATGCAGGCCATGCAGGCCATGCAGGCATGCAGGCCATGCCAGGCCATGCAGCCATGCAGGCCATGCAGGCCATGCAGGCCATGCCAGGCCATGCAGGCCATGCAGGCCATGCAGGCCATGCAGGCCATGCAGGCCATGCAGGCCATGCAGGCCATGCAGGCCATGCAGGCCATGCAGGCCATGCAGGCCATGCAGGCCATGCAGGCCATGCAGGCCATGCAGGCCATGCAGGCCATGCAGGCCATGCAGGCCATGCAGGCCATGCAGGCCATGCAGGCCGCAGGCCATGCAGGCCATGCAGGCATGCAGGCCATGCAGCCATGCGGCCATGAGCATGCAGGCCATGCAGGCCATGCAGGCCATGCAGGCCATGCAGGCCATGCAGGCCATGGCAGGCCATGCAGGCCATGGGCATGCAGGCCATGCAGGCCATGCAGGCCATGCAGGCCATGCAGGCCATGCAGGCCATGCAGGCCATGCAGGCATGGGCCATGGGCAGGCCATGCAGGCCATGCAGGCCATGCAGGCCATGCAGGCCATGCAGGCCATGCAATGCGGCCATGCAGGCCATGCAGGCCATGCAGGCCATGCAGGCCATGCAGGCCATGCAGGCCCATGCAGGCCATGCAGGCCTGCCCATGCAGGCCATCAGGCCATGCAGGCCATGCAGGCCATGCAGGCATGCAGGCATGCAGGCCCATGCAGGCCATGCAGGCCATGCAGGCCATGCAGGCCATGCAGGCCATGCAGGCATGCAGGCCATGCCAGGCCATGCAGGCCATGCAGGCATGCAGGCCTGCAGGATGGGCGAGGCCATGGGCAGCAGGAGGGGGGGCATGCAGGCATGCGGCAGCAGGATGCAGGCATGCAGGCGGGTGCAGGCATGCAGGCGCGGCATGCAGGCATGCAGGCCATGCAGGCCATGCAGCCATGCAGCCATGCAGGCCATGCAGGCCATGCAGGGATGCGGCATGCAGGCCATGCAGGCCATGCAGGCCATGGCAGGCCATGCATGGCCATGCAGGGCCATGAGGCAGGCCATGCAGGCCATGCAGGCATGCAGGCCATGCAGGGCCATGCAGGCCATGCAGGCCATGCAGGCCATGCAGGCCATGGCAGGCATGCAGGCCATGCAGGCCATGCAGGCCATGCAGGCCATGCAGGCCATGCAGGCCATGCAGGCCATGCAGGCCATGCAGGCCATGCAGGCCATGCGGGCCCACTTCAGGGCGACTTCTTGAGAATTCTCAACAAATATTTTGTGGCGCTGTGCAGGGCCACTTGAGGGCGTTCACCCACCACGGGTTACCTGAAGGGTATGAGAGAGAAACGGAAAACGACAGTGGTTCATGTCGTCTCAAAACGCCCTTGGCGTATGGTAAGCAGCCCTTACCTGAAGGGTATGCAGAGGCAGCCGCTTTCACCCCCCCCCCCCCCCCCCCCCCCCCCTTCCCCCTTCCCCCCTCTTCCACTCACCGTTCCAGTTGCAGATGTAATCCGCATCGGCAGCATGAGGAGTCTATTTTTGAGGCGCCTAAAAAATAATCCGCATTGCCAGCATACACCAGCACCCGCACATCAGCTGCGAGCCAATGGGGAACCTTGGGCGCGAGGTCCCTCATGAAGTCGAACAGCATCGCGCGGTACACACTGCTGCTGCAGCTCTCCCACTTCAAGAGCGCCCATACCCACCACCTGTCTGTCTCCCCCCCCCCCCCCCCGCTTTCCCCCACCCCACTTCCCCACTTCCCTTCCCCATCCCCCCCTTCCCAACTCTTCCCCCCTCTTCCACTCACCAATCCAGTTGCAGATGTAATCAGCATCCCCAGCATACACCAGCACGCGCACATCAGCCGCCAGCAGGTGCGGCACCTTGGGCGCGAGGTCCCTCATGAAGTCGAAGAGCATCGCGCGGTACACGCTGCTGCTGCAGCTCTCCCACTTGAGGTCGCCCACGCCCAGTGCCTCCCGCACCCAGGGGAGCGCCAGGAACTTGTCAGCCGCTGACATGTCGTAACAGAGGGGATCGTCACCGCACTCAATGCGCACATCGTACGGCTGTGTGATTGGCAACGGGCCGCAGGGAAGGGGAGATGGGCACAGGTACATTAATAGTGCCGCCCTCCCAGGTGACTTTTGAGTCGACTCAAAAGTCAACTCGTAGGGAAGGGGAGATGGGCACAGGCACAGGTGCTTTAATAGTGCCACCCTCCCAGCGCCTCCCGCACCCAGGGGAGCACGAGGAACTTGTCGGCGGCTGACATGTCGTAGCATAGGGGGTCGTCGCCGCACTCAATGTGCACATCGTACGGCTGTGTGATTGGCAAAGAGCCGCAGGGAGGGAAGGGGAGACGGGCACAGGCACATCAATAGTGCAGCCCTCCAAGGTGACTTTTGAGTCGACTCAAAAGTCAACTCGCAGGGAAGGGGAGATGGGCACAGGTACATTAAAACTGCCGCCCTCCGAGCGCCTCTCACACCCAGGGGAGCGCGAGGAACTTGACATGTCGTAGCAGAGAGGGTCGTCGCCACACTCAATGCGCACATCGCACGGCTGGTAGGCAGGGGAGTAAAAGGAAGAGAGGGTTTGGGGGAAGAGGGGGAAGGAAGGGGCAGAGGGGCACAGAAGCCGCATTGATGACACGCCAGAACTGGAGAAAGGCATCATGGTTACCAGCTGTGTGTTGAGTCAGCTCGGCTCACAACAACAGCACATCATCATGACGACTACCAGTTCAATGTGTTCAATGCCCCTCAGAAACGACGCAAGGGTACGGAAGAGCAGGAGCGTGCAGTGCATACGTTGAGGTGGCCTGAGCCCGTGACAGTAAACACGGAGACCCAGAGCAGGGAGCGTGCACAACAGCAACCAAGGCACTGTATGTATGAGCGAGCTTTGGGAGCAAGGGGCACGTACGTTGAGGTGGCTTGAGCCCGTGGCGGTGTACACAGAGCCCCAGAACTGGGAGCATGCACGACAGCTACCGAGGCACCTTATGAGCCGTCTCAAAGAGAGGAAGGGGCAAGGGGGAGCATGCACTGGGAGCAAGGGGCACGTACGTTGAGGTGGCCTGAGCCCGTGGCGGCATACACGGAGCCCCAGAACTGCTCGCAGATGATAAACGCCGCACCGCAGCTGATGCGACCGGACTCGCCTGACCGGGGGAAAGATGCGAGAGATGGGTGTGGGGGAGAAGGGCGAGCAGGAAGGAGGGAGAGGGGGGGGGCAGTGGGCAGGAGAGAAGGCGGAGAGGGAGGGTGTTAACGAGCAGGAAGGGAAGAGATCGGAGCCCCAGAACTGCTCGCGCGGATGATGAACGGTGCACCGCAGCTGATGCGACCGGACTCGCCTGATCGGGGGGAAGAGAGAGGGTTGAGGGCGAGACAGGCCGGGTAGGAGGAGAGAAGGGGGAGAGGGAGTGTTGAGGAGTAGGGAGGAGGTCAAATTCCCAGGACTGCTCGCATGGATGATGAACGGGGCACTGCAGCTGATGCGACCGGACTCGCCTGACCGGGGGGAAAGATGCAAGAGATGGGTGGATGCGAGTGGGGGAGAGAGGAGTGCGGGAAGGAGGTGGGGAGAGTGGGTAGGAGAGGAGAAGGGGGAGAGGGAGGGTTTAGGAGTAGGGAGGGAGGAGGTCGGAGCCCCAGAACTGTTCGCAGATGATAAATGCTGCACCGCAGCGCAGCTGATGCGACCAGACTCGCCTGGAGGAAGACACAAGAGGTGGGTGGATGTGGGGTAAAGGGCGTGGGGGAAGGAGGGAGGGGTAGTGGGAAGGAGAGGAGAAGGGGGAGAGGGAGGGTTTAGGACCAAGGAGAGAGGAGGTCGAGCTCGCAGATGATAAATGCTGCACCGCAGCTAAAGCGACCAGACTCGCCTGATGGTGGGGGTCAGGCGAAGCGAAGGGATCAGGCGGCAGGGGAGGAGAGGTGAGCGTGGGGTGAGCGAGGAATGAAGAGAAGAGAGGGGAGAGGGGAGCGGGGAGAGGGGTCGAATGCAGCTGAAATACATGGGGGTCCAGAAAAGTCGAGGATGGAGAAGAAAGGAGTGGTCCGACGGGAGAGGGGACGGGGAGACAAATGGGGGCGAGAGCACAGGAGGGAAACATGGGGAGAGTAAAGAGGGTGGGGGGACGAGCGAGGGAGGGAGCACAAGAGGGAGAAACGGGGAGAGTAAAGAGGGTGAGGGGACGAGAGAGGAGAGCAAGTTTGCTTCACCATTTTTTAGCTGTAGGTGTTCTTTGAAGGAAAAAAAAAACAAAAACAAAAACAAAAAAAAACCTCCACAGGTACACCCAATGCCACATTCCACATCCCCCAACGCCAACTTCCCCCCACCACCTCTGTATCCCCCACCTCCTGACCCTCCACCCCTCTTCCCCATTCCCTCTAAACCTTAACCCTGAACCCGAAACCCGGACCCCAACACTCAATCCCTACAGTCCGACCGCAGGAGCGTCAGATCTCAATCCCCCCCCCCCTTCTCCCCTATCGTCACTCATGGTTTGGGAAGAGCAGCGCTACACAGTAGATCGCTTGAGCAAAAAGAAAGAGAGAGTTAGATCCTAGGCAAGAAAATTGCTCCAACCGTAAACTCAAAATTACCAGGTCGCAATCCCTCAATCCCGCCCCCCCCCCCCCCCCTCTTCTCCCTTATCTCAAATCAAACCCCTGCACCCCCCCCCCCCTTCTCCCTTATCTCAAACCAAACCCCTGCACACCCCCCCCCTCCCCCCTTCTCCCTTATCTCAAATCAAACCCCTGCACCCCCTCCCACCCCCTCTCTTCTTTCCTTGAATCCCTAGGGACTGACCGCAGGAGTGGGCGGCGAAGTGGCAGGGCTTGCTCCAGAGCCGGAAGTGCTGCAGCTGCTGGTCCGTGAGGAGGCCACGCGAGTGGGCGAACACGGGGTAGCTGGGGAACTGCACCTCGGGGTGGGTCATGCCGTTGCCGATCGCCACTCCCTGTTCGAGTCAAAGGCGGGGAGGGGACGGGAGGGCGGTGAAGGGAAGAGGGGGGGGGGGGGGGGAGGAGACAGCAGGCCACCGGAGTGAGAGAACACGGGGAAGCCAATCCGGAATCTTGACCTCCGGGTGGGTCAATCCGTTGCCAATCGCCACTCCCTGTTCGATTCAAAGGTGGGCGGGAGGGCGGTGAAGGGGGTAAGTGGGTGAGAGAGAGGAGGCGCCTTGGAGTGAGGGAGTGCATCATGCTGTCACCAATGGCCACTCTCTGTTTGCTTATCCAGAGGCGAGGGAGCCTTAGGGGGGGGGGGGGGGGGGGGGACAGGGAATACTGGGAGATACAGGGGAAAGGGGGAGGGAGGGTGCTCGGAGTACTTGTTGAGTGCTCCTATACGGACGGACGGATTAGCTGAGAAAGAGCACCTCCGTATGCACCTATACGCACAGACTTGACTTGAGGTTAATGGGCCGGCCCTGCTTGCGCCTGTTGCCAGTCACCACCCGGTCCGCCACTGAAGGGATGTAGTGCCCCTTCCCCTCTGCAACCGTCCCCCTCGCCACGCCCCTTCCCTCACCCCCCCGCTGGTACACACCTTAAGGTTGATGGGCCGGCCCTGCTTGCGCCTGTTGCCAGTCACCACCCGGTCCGCCACTGAAGGGATGTAGTGCCCCTCCCCTCTCCCCCCACTGCTCCAACCTTCCCCCGCTCCCCACCCCTTCCATCACCCCCCGGCTGGTACCAACCTTGAGGTTAATGGGCAGGCCCTGCTTGCGCCTGTTGCCGATAACCACCCGGTCCGCCACAGCAGGGATGTAGTGCCCCCCGTACGACTCGCCTGTGATGTAGAACTCCCGGCCCTGGAGCTCCGGGTGAGCCAGAAAGAACTCCTGTTGACAGGGGGAACGGAGGACGGGGGAGGGGGGGTGGGAAGATGGGGGAAGATGGGGGAAGATGGGGGAAGATGGGGGAAGATGGGGGAAGATGGGGGAAGATGGGGGAAGATGGGGGAAGATGGGGGAAGATGGGGGAAGATGGGGGAAGATGAGGGAAGATGGGGGAAGATGGGGGAAGATGGGGGAAGATGGGGGAAGATGGGGGAAGATGGGGGAAGATGGGGGAAGATGGGGGAAGATGGGGAAGATGGGGTACGACACTAGGCGAGCAGCAGGGATGTAGTGCCCCCCGTACGACTCTCCCATGATGTAGAACGCCCGACCCTGGAGCTCGGGGTGAGCCAGAAAGAACTACTGTTGACGGGGGGAACAGAGGAGCCGTCCCCCGTGTGCGAGAGAGGAGTAGAGCAGGAGAGGCAGCGGCGAAGGGCAGCGGAACTGGTTCGCAGAGAACTCACCTGTAGCAGGCATCTGACGAGGGATCTCACCTGCAGGAACTCGTAGATGTCCTGGCTGACGCCGTCCTCCGTGTGCGAAGGAGGAGGAGAGGAGCAGAGGCAGCGGAGAAGGGCAGTGGAGAAGGGCAGTGGAGAAGGGAAGCGGAACTGGTTTGCAGAAGAAACTGACCTGCAGGAACTGACCTGCAGGAACTGACCTGCAGGAACTGACCTGCAGGAACTGACCTGCAGGGCAGCGGAACTGGTTTGCATCGGACTAGGGAAACTGACCTGCAGGAACTCGTACATGTCCTGGCTGACGCCATCCTCCGTGTGGCGCATGTCTCGCGGGTCGTGGCTGTAGCTGAACCCCGTGTTCACCGGCTGGTCCACGTAGATGATGTTCGACACCTGCAGGGAGGGAGGGCGGGGAAGGAGCACGGGAAGTGGGAGACACAGGGGGAAGGGAGAGGGAGCGCACGAGTGGGGCTAGTTTTGAGGCGCCTCAAAACTAGACTTCTATCACGCGGTTTTTACACAGAGGATTTTTGTTGCTTGGAAGGCTGGGCGTAACATTCAACAGTTACTTGTGCGCGCGAGGCTCCCGAAGCCACCAGCTGGCGAATTGTGACATTTACACGACAACGCCTCGAGGTTTGAAGACTTGGCCCCAGGATTTTTTCCAGGGTGTCCAGGATTGGCTGCCCAGATTTCAGCCTTGGTTGTTGCATGCCTAGATTTTGGGTACTGTCGAGGAGTCTCTTGCTTAAGAGCTTCTCTTACTCACTTGCAAAGCTTCATTCTGCACTGATGAAGATGTTCTAGAATCTTTACCTTGGACGTCGAAACATGTTTGCTTTAATCTTTTGAATCGAAGCTGAATTCAGCTTTCTGAGATCTTTGGCTACTCACACGGGCAACTTGAGTATTTTTACAGTCAATCTTTTGCTAAACGTTTTGTTTACACTGCTGCTCGTCTCGATCATGGCTAACGACACAGGGGGAAGGGAGAGGGAGTGCACGAGTGGGGCCGGACGGGGGTAGGGGCTGTAGCTGAACCCCGTGTTGACAGGCTAGTCCACGTGGATAATGTTGGACACCCGGAGGGCGGGGGGGAGCGGTGGGGGGGGATGGGAGGGAGCATGGTGTGCACGAGGGGGGAAGGGAGGACGACAGGGGGCGTGAGGGTTAGCCTGAGCCCCGTGTTGACAGGCTAGTCCACGTGGATAATGTTGGACACCCAGAGGGGGCGGGGGGGGGAGTGTGGGGGAGGGGGGGAGACGCAAGGGGGAGAGGGGACAGGAGGGGGGAGAGTAGGCGAGGTAGTAGGGGGAGTGAGGATTGCGAACGAAACCGCGAGGCGTCATGTTAGTTGTGGACCTACACACTTACTCGCTGTTTATCACTCCCTCCCCTTCCGCCCCTCCTCTTTCTCATACACATACACTCGCACCCACACACTCACACGTCCCCTCTCCTCCCCTCCCCTCTCGCAAACACACACGCCCCCTCCCCTCTCTCACCCACAGGTTCCTCACTTCCTCCCTTCCTCACTTCCTCCCTTCCGTACCACGCACGCACCATGTCCCATCCGTAAGGGTTCCAGGAGAGCGACGCGTTGTCGTTGTTAATGGTGAAGGGGCCGTTCTCGAAGAAGAGCGCGATCTCGCTGCTGCACCCCGGCCCGCCCGTCATCCACAGCACCAGCGGCGCCGTGTCCTTGTCGCCGCGCGACTCGAAGTAGAAATAGAACAGCCTGCGGAAGAGGCGGGGGGGTGAGGAGGGGAAACGGGGACCGCGTGGGCGGAGGGGGAGTGGATAGGGGGATCGCGTGGGCGGAGGGGGAGGGGATAGGGGGACCGCGTGGGCAGGGAGGGAAGTACAGTGGAGTCATTTTTAGAATTCTCAAAGAAGCACAGCCTGACGAGAAAAAACAAGTACAGGGAGAATAGAGACAGCGAAACGAACAGGGGGGGAGCGGCGGAACCAATTCCAACGGAGGTTGAGACGGCGCTCGAAATAGGGAGGGGTGGTCGAAGAGCGGAGGGAGGAAGGAGAAGGAAAGAGGAATGATTCACTTGCCTAGCGTCGTGTGTCCGGTTCAGGCGAAAGTAACCAGCCGTGTGGCGAATGTCCGGCTCGCCTCCGCCAATGCTTTCGCCATGCTTCGCGCGGTTCACCCGAAGGAAGCCTCCCTCCGGCCGCTCGTACGCGCCCAAGCCGAGATCGAGCGGCTTCTCGACAAACCTCGGGGATGCATCAAGCGCACCAAGAGCATCGGAATCATCCTCAATAGAAGCCGACTCGATGTTATTGCCGCGCGCGATGTCACCGCGAAAAGCGGCCATAGTGGGTACGGAAAGCACGGGACTGGCGGTGAGAGCGAAGAGAAGGCACGATATCGCTGCTGCGACTCGGGGTGCCGGCGCCATGATTACTGAGAGGCAACACGAACGACGCGAAGCGAGGTGCTTATCCACGGATTTTATGCTGCGAGAGCTGACCAAAATCCTCCGGCTTTCTGCGAATACGAACCCACTATGATGGTGGAAATTCAAGAAACAGCGCTGTGAAACCCCCCCATAAGGGGGAATGGCGGGAAGGGGGAAGGGGTTGGTGTAGGGGGGGGGGGGGGGAGGGGGAGGGTGCGGAAGGGGAAAGGGGGGGTGGGGGGGGGGGTGTGGGGGGGTGGGGGGGGGGGGAAGGGGGCAGCAGTGTACGGCCAAAAGGCCTGCGCGGAATTTGGGTGCAAATTTTGCAGTGCGGCGCGGAGGCAGGCAGGGGTGTCGATAACGGAAGGACGGCGATTGGATGGAGCATGGCCTGGTACATAAGCAGTTCGAACGGCCATGTTCGAACAGTCGCCGTACTGAAACGCATTGTAGCCTAGTAAATCTTTCAGTACCGTGTTCAACCATTTTGAAAAGTCCGTTCGGACTGTGTTTTGATGCCCGATGGAAGGACGGAATGCTGCACAGGGGAGGAGCCCATGTACAGTGGCACAAACGAAGGAGGTGGTCATGCCAAAATCCACGGATTCGCATCACAATACAGTAATTACTCTGCATATGTTTGAATATCTATATACATTATAGCATATGCGATGCTACTCTTTCACGCGTAAACACGTAGATTGCTTATTTACGCTTATGAGACAACCCCTCATGAGACTTTTTTATCCACACATCTTGTCATTATGAACACTCTACCGTGCCCCTCCTCACACGATCTCGATCATACTGAGCAGTTATAACGAGCACTTTTCAAACACAACCTGTCCTGATTCATACCTGACTGCTGTGGACGATTTTTAGGCTGGGTGCACACAACACATGTCACCAATAGCAGAATGATGGCGGAGATCGCAAGATGTTTCCCGGACGTGTCCAGATGTGAGTGGCTCAAATATGTCGCTGTACTTTTCGCATGCTTCCCCCCTTCATTTGACAGCACCTTGACCTTACCTTGCCAGCATTTGTAGACAGGGGTACCCAGTGTCGTCAGCTCGCCACAGCATTCTCCAATCAGACGCGTTTTCCACCTGGTCACACCTTGCGTCTCCAGAAGCAGCTACACTGCGTCAGCCCTCGGTATCGGCCACATCAGCTCCGCTCGGCAAGATCGACAGTTCGGAGCCTCCAATGACACGTCAGCGGGCCTCACCACGAAGCGCGCGGGAGCTTGTACGCCCGCCCATCGCGATAACTCTCTGCTCGTTTGCTCGCGTTTGTCCGTCATCACTTTCAAGGTTAGGAGAGTGGATCATACCGCACTGTACCCTGCTAATATCCTACTGCTACACATCGAACCGTCTTGAATCACTGTGGAAGTATGCATGTTTAGCGAGTACTTAGGTTTACCCCGTTAGTGTCATACGCCATTTACAGTACTGTACAGTCCTCTCGCCGCCTCTCCGCCCGCCCCCTCCCCTTCCGCCGCCACCCCGTCTCACACGGGTTGCGCAACCGCACAAGGTGCAGGGTACACGAGCCGCATATGTCGATTAAAATCCGTGCCTTACGCCGCCCACACCGCACACGAGCCACATTCTCCAGGTTTGCTGGAATCCAATCGGATCCATCCCGTACAGCAGCTCTCGTATCTTCTAGATAGTACCTACAAGGCAGGGCTTCGGGTAGTACCTGCTGAAAGGAGAATTGAGCCCCTAAGCCACCGAAACGCTCAGCCGTTGGGAGCTCCCTTTTTGCTTACTTGTAGGATGCAAACCGACGTGGCGCGATTCGAGAGCGATTAAAGTCGCCACCGCGGATTTGTCGATCGGTCTGTAGTAAATACAGGTGGAAAAGGGGTGACGAACGGCTAGGGGGCGGGTAGCCATTAAGCGTTAGGTTGGGCTGCAGCAAAGAGGAAAAACTTTAATAAAAGAGTGACAGTAGGTAAGTACGAGGTGGAAAACGGAGACGAACGGTTAGGGGACGAACGGTGCGCGCCGAAAGATCGGATACGTAACTGTAGCACAACGCTAGTGGTGATTCCACCAGTAGCAGTACGGCCAATAACGGGTATTGCTCCCTCTCGCGGAACGAGCACAGCAACAACACCGTGGTGACCACGTGCTGTTGCGACTGTTTGAGCGCGGCCCGCGCTTTGCAACTCCCTCCCCTCCCCAGCTCCCTCCACCTCCGCTTCCCCTTCCGCCATTCCGCCGTTCCGCCATTCTGCCATTCCGCCTCCGCCTCGCATAATGCTGCCCTCCACCGCCCTTTCCCCGCTCACCTCTGCTGCGCCTTCCGCCGCCTTCCCCGGGAGCATCCGCGCCGGCAATCTCCGCGGCAGCAGCCGCCGTCGCGGTAGCGCAAACTCCGCAGGTTGCGGAAAGTCCACTGACTCATCGGCTCCCCTTCTCCCCCCGCATCTTGCGCATGGGTTGCGCGGAAGGGACCGCTGGCGGAAGCGGAGTCTGGGGGAAAGCCAAGGCGGGCGCGGAGGGCGGGGGCTGGTTCGCGCGCAGGCTTCGCGGAACGACGAGGGCGCGGACAGCGAGGAGGACTCGTTCGCTGACGTGGAAAAGGTGATTTAGTAGGGAGAAGGGAATTGCTTGTCGCCGTGATGGCCTTTTCACGTTCAAGACCGTGAAGGCCTTTACTTGAGGCGACTCATGTTTCATGCTCCTACTGCACCACCCACCCCCAGCAACTGATTAACTATGTGAGTTTTTGGTCGACTCAAAACCCACCCCCAGCAACTGATGAACTATTTCACGTTCAAGGCCGTGAAGCCCTTTCCTTGAGACAGCTCAAGTTTCATCCTCCTACCGACCTCCCCGCTCCCCCCCCCCCCCCGCCGCCTCTGTCCCTCCTTCCCCACAATTTGCACCATTTGCACCATTGCACCACCCACCCTCAGCAGCTGATGGCTACTTCACATTCAAGGAAGGCGGTGCGGTGCAGACGGTGCTGCAGCAGCTGTTGAGACGGACTCAATACTCGTTATGTAACAACTCCCCACCTTGCGTCTCCCCCGCATCACCTTCTCCCAGCAACTGATGGACTACTTCACGTTCAAGGCCGTTAAGACGGTGCTGCAGCAGCTGCTGGAGATGAACCCCACCCAGTACAGCTTCCTCTACAAGTGAGTTGAGCTCTGAGTCCACTCCCTGTGAACAGCTGATCCCAAAGCCATTAACTGGGGTAGGTGATAACCTGAATAGCAGTACAGCAGTAACGTTGTGAAGACGGTGCTGCAGCAGCAGCTGCTGGAGATGAACCCCAACCCAGTACAGCTTCGTATGCAAGCGAGCCCGACTTCTGTGTGAATGAATCTGTGGGCTCCGAGAGTTGCGTGTGGAGCTCTGTATCGAAAACTGTTGCTCGGACGAGAGGTTCACTTCACTCAAGGTGAGTAAACTCTGGGTGAACTCCTGGGTGAGATAGAAACCACCCACTTACTCCTGAGTCCCACCATTGAGAAGAACTAGTCAGTCCTTATGAAACATCAACTACCAATCCGTCACAGGTCCCGACCCGACGGTACTGCCTTGGTATGTGTACTAAGGAAGTACCGTCGGGACTAGTTCTTCTCAATGGTTCTCTCTTTTCCTCCCATCCTGCTCCTGCCCGCCCCCGCCCCCTCCCTCCCCACCCCACACACCCCCAACCCACCACCCCTCACTCCACACACCCTCCTCCCCTCCCCCCCTCTGGCCCAACTGCATCTTCCCCCCTCCCCCAATCAGCTTCACAGTGCACAGCAGTGGAGTCATTTTTTATAATTCTAAAAACTGACTCCCCCGGGCCCATCTGCTTATTCCCCCCCACAATCAGCTTCACAGTGCACAACAGGGTGGTGGACGGAACTACCTATATTCGCACACTGGTGCAGGTAAGCAGAGCCGAGCAGAGCAGAGCAGAGCAGCCAGGGAGACTGGTAGTTGTGGGGTGCGGGGAGGGGGGAAAGTGGGGGGAAAAATGGAACAACAGGGTGGTAGATGGAACTACCTATATTCGCACACTGGTGCAGGTGAGCTGCTCGCACAAGTGGCGAAAATGGGGGAGGTGGGGGAGGGTGGGAATTATGGAGGGGGAGTGGACGGCACTACCTATATTCGCACGCTGGTGCAGGTAATCAGAGCAGAGCAGCCAGGGAGACTGGTAGTTGTGAGGTGCGGGGAAAAGGGGAGCAACAGGGTGGTGGACGGCACTACCTATATTCGCACCCTCGTGCAGGTGAGCTGCTCGCACAAGTGGGGAGATGGGGGGGGTTGGGGGAGATGGGGGGGGTTGGGGGAGATGGGGGAGGTGGGGAAGGTAGGGAAGGTGGGGGAGATTGGTTACTGGTCATCCCACCGTCCTCCATTCACCATCCATTCACCATCCGTTTACCATCCGTTCACCATCCGTTTACCATCCATTCACCATCCGTTCACCATCCGTTCACCATCCATTCACCATCCGTTTACCATCCATTCACCATCCGTTCACCATCCGTTCACCATCCATTCACCATCCGTTTACCATCCCACGTTCATGCATCCCATATTCATGCCATGCCATCATCCCATCATTCTCATGCTGCCCTCAGGAGCGTCAGGAGCTGGGTGAGCGAATCATGATCACACGCATGGACCTGTTCACTCGATGGAAGAAGGTGAGGGGCTCCTGGACCTGTTCACCCGCATGATTTTCGAGTTGACTCAAAATTTACAAACGAAGGGTTTCTTACAGACCCGCTGCCTCGTATGGCTAAAACCACTAAGTGGTGCTCTCTGGCGACCGCATCTTGATCTCACGCCTGGACCTGTTCACTTGATGGGTGAAGGTGAGGGGCTCCTGCATGCATGGTGGTGCATGGTGCATGGTGCATGGTGCATGGTGCATGGTGCGTGGTGCATGGTGCAATGGTGCATGGTGCATGGTGCATGGTGCAATGGTGCATGGTGCATGGTGCAATGGTGCATGGTGCATGGTGCATGGTGCATGGTGCATGGTGCATGGTGCAATGGTGCATGGTGCAATGGTGCATGGTGCATGGTGCATGGTGCATGGTGCAATGGTGCATGGTGCATGGTGCATGGTGCATGGTGCAATGGTGCATGGTGCATGGTGCATGGTGCACGGTGCACGCCGAAGAGTGGCTTCAAGAGTTCTCACCAGTTGTGCGGCAGACTGACATACTGATGCGTGCTGCTGCCAGTGCAGCACACATCTTCATCTGCTAGTACATACACATGGGCTGATACTATTGTGTGCCTCACCCCACCCACCCCCCAACCTCCACCCACCCTGGCCTCCTCCGCTTTCCGCCTCCCACTCAACCCTGCACAAGGCCATCTGGTACTCCCATGCAAACCTGCAGGAGGCCATTAGGGAGCAGAACCTGGAGCTACTACAAAAGACCACCTGCTTATTCCCCTTCCCTCTTATCCCTCCCTCCCCCCCCCACCCCCTCCCCTCCTTTTCTCTGACCCTTCTTATCTTTGCAGCAGTACTCCCATGCAACCCTACACAAGGCCATCAGGGAGCAGAACCTGGAGCTGCTGGAACGGAACACCTGCCCATCCCCCATCAGCCTACCCCTTTCCCTCCTCCCCTCCTCCCCTACCCACTCCCCCCTCTCGTCCCTTATCTTCACAGCGCTACTCCGATGCGGCCCTGCACGAGGCCATCAGGGAGCAGAATCTGGAGCTGCTGCAAAGGAGCAATGGCTTATCCCCCCCACCCCAAAACCACCCCATTCCCCTTTCCCCCTTCCCCTACCCTTCCTTTCCCCTTATCCTTCTTCCCGCCAGCGCTACTCCCATGCGGCCCTGCACGAGGCCATCCGGGAGCAGAACCTGGAGCTGCTGAGGGAGCACCTGCTGCAGACAGTCAAATTCCAGCCAGATGACACCCCCTCGGACCCTGTCCCCCCCGGCACTGCATGACACTGCATGGCGTCTTCGCTTGAGGCTCCTCAGAAACAGAACTGGTGTTTCCGAGGGAGCATCTGCTGCAGACAGGCCCTGTCTACAGTCAAGTTCCAGCCGGATGACACGTCACACAACGCCCTCCCAGACCCTGTCCCCTCCGGGTGCTGCATGACGTTGGATTATGTGCTGGTACACACACGCAACACTAATTTATTGGATTATGTTGGTCAATTGGATTTAGTGTGTTTGAGGTGCACTGGGAACAGGAGAGCGTGGTACTCTTGTGCTGGGTGCATGATGGTAGGGTGGTGGGGTGAGCTGGTGTTGGCACGCATGTGCTTATGATGAATTGAATGAGTCACAATGGTACAATGCAGGGCTCAAATTTGAAGGGTATTTCTATCAGAAACTAGCTTAGCTAGGAAGCCATAGAATGGCACAAGGTTTAGCTAGGAGCTAGGAGGAGCCATGAGAATGGCGAGAGGTTTTAGGTGCTAGGAAAGTCGAGGAGAGAAAAGATGTTGGATTAGAAGAGAGGGGAGTACAAGGAGGGGTTTGTACCCCCTACAGAAAGGTTCAGTAACAACCTACCAAGCCTATATTAAATTATAACTTATATAATTTGAACACACCCCCTAGGCTTGGTAGTCACATGCCCACACACACCCACACCCCCTAACCTAGCACCCCCATTCCAGCCACAGTGACAGCGACTCTAGGTCGGTCGACCCCACGGCGCGTGAGGCGGCGACGTCGACCGCAGGGGCTGCGGCGGCGACGGCGGCAGCGGCGGCAGTGTCGACAGCGGCGGCGGCGGCGGCGTGCGGCTGCGTGGCCCCGACGCAAGCGGCGACAGCGGCGGCGGCGGCGGCTTCGACAACAGCGGCAGCGGCGGCGGCACCCGCACCTCTCGGCGACGTGGCCAGGCCCCGCGACGGTGGGACGGCCGGCGGGAGTCAGCCGTCGTCTGCGGAATGGAAGAGGGCACAAGGGAAGGAGGGGGGTGGGGGGGGGGGGGCGCCACAGGCTGACATGCGGGCGGCCGGTCTAGCGGCGCCACAAGCGTCACGCGGCCGGCTGCAGCCCGACGACGCCGTCATGGAGCGGCGTCGATGCCGCAGCGGGGCGTCGACGTTGCGACGGCAACACGACGTCGCCGTTACGCCGACCGCGCGCTGTCACGTAGACGCCGCGGCAGCGTGACGGCGCCGTCACGTCGCGACAGCATCTTGACGCGACGGCGGAGCTGCGGCACGACGGCGCGGCCACAGCAGCTGGACGCGGGCGCCATGGACGTCGACGGCGGCGCCGCGGCACGACGACGCGGCCACAGCAGCTTGACGCGGCCGCCATGGCAGCGCGAGATAGAGAGAGAAACGAGCACGCAGCGGAAACGCGAGGAGCAGGCCCACGCGGAACGAACTGCTCTAATACCATGTCAGAAACCCAGTCACTAACCACTGGGTTAAAAGGGCTTGTTGAATAGCGGGTAAGTGCGCCCATAGCCCCCCAGGCTCTGCACCTGTGGCCCTTCCCCGAGGATCTTTTCAAGGGTAACCCAGCGGGTCACTCGACACCCCCCCTCGCTGGGATAGGTGGAAGACACGGGCGCCTCTGCAGCGCTGGCACTGGGACTAGAACCCAAGACCTTTGGCTCTGATACCATGTCAGAAACTAGCTTAGCTAGGAAGCCATAGAATGGCACAAGGTTTAGCTAGGAGCTAGGAGGAGCCATGAGAATGGCGAGAGGTTTTAGGTGCTAGGAAAGTTGAGGAGAGAAAAGATGTTGGATTAGAAGAGAGGGGAGTACAAGGAGGGGTTTGTACCCCCTACAGAAAGGTTCAGTAACAACCTACCAAGCCTATATTAAATTATAACTTATATAATTTGAACAATTTCACCCTGATTGCCCTTGCCAGCGGCCACTTTTTCAGGATCCCCCTGATTTTCAAAGGGTTTTTTTTTTGTGACACTTTCTCTAAAAGTGTAAGTTTTTTTTTACCCTGCTGTAGCCAGAGTAAACCGTGATCTACCCTGACCAGGCAGGGTGTTGCCGAAAACACCCTGAAACAGAAGCCTACAAGGTCTGCGGATTCGATTGTTGTCGAATCTGCCACGCGTGAAACCCCGCCAGCCATGCCCCCCTACTGGCAGTCAAGCCCCCCAGAATCGGCGCGCGTGGCAGTGAATTCGTCGCGCTGTGGCAGCACTGCTGCCAGCGGCGTGCTGGATGCAGTATGCGCTGTGCATCGAGGCCACTTTCCCGCGTGGTCTCAAGGACAGTTGGGCATCGCATGCACCAGCGCAGCAACACCTGCGGCGCAAGGACAGTCTGCCATAGCAGGTTGACTTTGCCGCGCTGTGTGGTTTTCGTTCCCTATCACGAGACCATTCTTGGCCCATCGTCCTCATCCTCTTCTTCCCCCACCTTCTCTTCATACTTCCACCCAACCCAGCCGAACTGGGTCAATCATTCCCCTCGTTAGTTGTAACTCTATCACTTCTACTACTCAGACATGGCCGTTCCCGAGAACGACGAGCCTGACGATGGCCATGTTGGTCATCGTGATGGCCTTAGCGTCCTCGGCGTTTTCCCCCTCGCTCGACCAGCAGTCGCGCCCTCGTTCAGCCAGCGTAAATCTCCCCCACGCTCTTTGCAAATTCCTCAGCCCGCCCCACCACAGATTCCTAGATCCCTTTCTCCATCTCCACGGGGCATCGAGCCCATCGACGTTTCTGAGTCTGCCGATGCAGATGAGTCCGACCATCCCTCTGTGACAACCCCACCCTCCCCTACCCCCGAGACCGCCAAAAGGCCGCAACGGTCCGCGTGGACGCAGTCGACCCTCTGGGGTGCGCCTCCGCCTTGCCGCCCAGCAAGCCCGCCTCCCGCGCGCCCTTCTCGCCCTGCCGGGCCTGCTGCCGACGCTCTGCCGACGACCGCTGCTGAGGCCGAGTATGCAGTAATAAAGAACTGTTTCGACAACGACTGGTCGAAACGGTTCTCCTGGCTGCAGCTACATCGAATGAAGAACGAACGACCTGCTCTCAAGTGCGCCACGTGCCTCAAACACGCCGACCCATGTGCGAACACGTCGTATGGCATCAAGGGTGAGGGCGGGCGTGATTTGCAGCTCAGCAGCATCCGCTCTCACATCGGCACCCGTGCGCACAAATCGGCGATCAAGGCGGAGGAGGATGCTGAGAAAGAGCGCGAGCAACAAGTGACGCTGACCCGCTGGCAGCGGACGGATTACCAGACGCAGCATCTTATCCGCATGCTGCACATCGCGTTGTTCATTTGCAGGCATGATGCGCCCATTGCGATGTTCATCCCCCTGTACTGGTTCCTCGCGAAGGAAGGCCACCCCGATCTGCCGCCAGGTGGTGGGTACGGCGCCTACTACATAGAGTATGTTAAAACCTCGACAGTAGTTCTTGTGCTGTGCGCTTTGCCGTTTGATGCTCACTGCTCGTCCTCCCTCCCCACGTGCACAAATTGTGGCCTTCTTGTATGGTACAAATGCCCCGCCGTCCGTCTCTCCTTGTTTCCGTGTCATGCAGTTACGGTTTCAAGGAGAGCATACGGTCCATGTCGGAGTATCTGCAGGAGGAAAAGCTGAAACACCTTTGCGCCTCTCCCTACGTCGGCATCAGCATCGACGAGAGCACAGATTGCATCCACGGGAAACTTCTCGTACTCTACGCGACGTTTTTCAAGGGCAACACCGTGGCGACCGAGTTTGTCACGCTTCTGAGTGTCGAGCGGACTGACGTGGCATCTCTGACTTCCTCCCTCTTGCACTACATCCAGGGAATTGGACTGGACCTGCAAAAGATCGTGGGCATCGCGACTGATGGAGCTTCCGTAATGACCGGCGAGCGGAGCGGAGTAGTGACCCGTCTGCGCGCACAAATCGAGCACCTCGTCTCGATTCACTGCATTGCCTTCGGTTTGTTGCGGTTCGACGGACGTATAAACTTTCGAATGATATGCATGGTCGTGCCTTATATTCCTGGAAGTAACATCAGCCTTTCTACTACTCTTCCCCTATCCTCCCACCCCGCCTTCAGGGAGGCGCTGGCGGCTAAGGACGCGGCTGCAGCCGTGCCCGAGCTAAGCATCATTGACCTTATCATACGGACACTGGCCGACATCCTTGGACGCAGTCACGTGCGCTACACCCGCTTCATGGCGCTGCAGCTGATCTTCTGTTAGACGACCCTGGAACACCAGGGAATCCATGTCATCCGCTGGCTCTCCAGGGGCGAGGCGGTGAACCGCCTCGTGGACGTACTCCTAGCCGCCATCTTGCTGCTACGCGAGCACGGGAGTGACTTGTATGAAGTCGTTACTTCGTTCAAGTTTCATTTTCTCCTGCGCTTCCTTGCTGACATTCTGACGGAGCTGAACATCCTCAACCAACGGTTTCAGCAGCGCCAGGTATGCATCACCGTGTCTGATCTATTCATTATATCGCTACGCGTGTCTGACTCTCACAACCCATGTTTGCCGACCAGTCCATGTGGTTTCCGGCGCAAAGCATAGCACTGATGCGTGGTGCGTGTGTTGTGCCCGCCCCTACAGGTTGACGTGACACTCGTGGCACACGTGGTTGAGCAAACCAAGATGCGGATCTCGGCGCGCTATCTTAGCTCTGGGCCTGGGCACGTCTTTGGCCATGGGGAGAAGCTCCATCTGCCGGAGTTCATCGCGGCGCATGCGGCTAAGGACAAGCGGGTGATGATGGCAGAGGGCGTCGACGGTGACGGAAACCCGCAGTCGTTCTCCTTCGAACTCCACGAGCGACCGCTGCCGGGCCAAGATTCTGACGGCGACGTGACAACCTGCTTCGAGCTCTACGTCAAGTATGCTCGCTCCGTCAACATGTTCCTCGACCGCCGCCTGAACGATCTGCGTAACATGGAGGGGACTAAGTTGTTCCTGGACAAGACCTACCTGGATGACGACATCCTGGGCGTGGCGGCCTTCAAGAAGTGGCTGAAGCAGCCGGACGCCTGTTTCGGCACAAGCTCCCAGGTAATCTAGAGCGCCTACTTCTCAACCATGGAGTCATGGTATGCTATGCTATGCGAACAGAATCGCTGCCTCTCAAGTCTCAACACTAAACCATTCCTCCCTCACCGCCCCGAACCCCCTTGCAGGATTCAAGTACAACAATGCAGTCACGGAGCTATGGATGTTCACATCCACCATGCACTCCCAGCATCATCATGAGGACTTCTTCCAGGCGCTGAGCAACATGCTGCGTGACAGCAACTGGCAGCTCAGCTACCCCAACATCATGCTCATGTGGCAAGTTGTCGCTGTTCTCCCGCTGAGCACTGTCGACTGCGAGTGTGGTTTCTCCAAGCAGAACCTGATAAAGACATGGGCGCGGGGTAGCATGGGCGACATCACCCTCGGCCATCTCATGCGGTGCTCCCTGCTGGAGTATGACGTGGACTGGTTCGACGTGGTGGCCATCTTTCGTGGAGAAAAGCCCCGCCACACTATCCGAGACTTCACCAGCGCCATCCCCAGTTCGGTGCAGTTTGCTGAGCCAGAGAACGCAACACCCTCTGCTGCTCCCAGCTCAGTCGGCGGGGGGAATAGTGGGTCTGCAGAGTGAGCTATTAGTAGCGGGAGTATTAGTGACTGCCGTGAGACTCACAGAACATGCAGTAGTAATAGTAGTAGTAGTAGTAGTAGTAGTAGTAGTAGTAGTAGTAGTAGTAGTAGTAGTAGTAGTAGTAGTAGTAGTAGTAGTAGTAGTAGTAGTAGTAGTAGTAGTAGTAGTAGTAGTAGTAGTAGTAGTAGTAGTAGTAGTAGTAGTAGTAGTAGTAGTAGTAGTAGTAGTAATAGTAGTAGTAGTAGTAGTAGTAGTAGTAGTAGTAATAGTAGTAGTAGTAGTAGTAGTAGTAGTAGTAGTAGTAGTAGTAGTAGTAGTAGTAGTAGTAGTAGTAGTAGTAGTAGTAGTAGTAGTAGTAGTAGTAGTAGTAGTAGTAGTAGTAGTAGTAGTAGTAGTAGTAGTAGTAGTAGTAGTAGTAGTAGTAGTAGTAGTAGTAGTAGTAATAGTAGTAGTAGTAGTAGTAGTAGTAGTAGTAGTAGTAGTAGTAGTAGTAGTAGGTTATCTAGCTATGCATTGATAATGCTAGAGACAACGTGCTTGTATGTATGCGAGATTTAAAAGCACTCCAAAGTATGATCGACTGTTGTAAGCACATGAAAGAGTGTTCAATTTTTTTCCCTAGCCAAACAGTGTACTCAGTTTTTTTTACAAATTTACCCTGATTTTCAGAGGGTGCTGAAATTTCCACCCTAGGAGGTAGGGCAATTTTTTTGAGGTACCCTGATTACCAAGGGTCCCCCTAAATCAATTTTGAGCCCTGGTACAATGGCACAATGTCTTCATCATTAGGGAAAATCGGGACGTTGATTCCAAAACTTCGGGTTCCAAAAATCTCACTGCCAAACAGAATATTTTCTGGTCGTTTATATATTGGAGAAGTACACGTGGGCGTTGTAAGAATTTGATAGGTGTTGCAGGAGACTAAGTATAGAATCTGCAAACACGAGTACTTAACCAAGGATCTTTGCTGGAATGGTAGACTAGTAAGACAGCGGAAGTCTTATAGGTGCGAACCTGAGCACATGAACTTGTGGGTAGTCGAAGGTTGAATAACCTGAGCACATAATTCTGTGGAAAGTCAAGGTTAATAATAGAAAGGCATTACAAGGATTTATAGCTCTAGGGAAAGTATCTGTTCGGCTAGTTGCGCGCTATGCGACCTATTCGTCATTCTATAGGGTCGAGACAGTTAGTGTAAGGAATTTCCATTCCTTACTGAGTCGCCCGCTACTGCGTACACCCGAACACTTCGACTCATCACGTTCGGCCTACATTTTCGGCCCAACCCTTTCTCGAGTCGCGCCCGACAGCCTCGCCACATTGCCGAACCTATCCACGTCCCGAGGTTATCGCTCTATTACGTCCACTCCTATATAACCTTGTGCTTTCATGGCAATATGGACGTTGTATTCTCCTTACAGTACATTGACATCTTCTAAATCATAACAGCTGGTATCAGAGCCCGACCTTTCTCGGAACCTTCCGTTTTCCCCGTTAGTTAGTTAAGGGTGGTCAGAGGGGATTAACACGCCTGCACAGCAGTTGCCTTTGATCGTAAATATTTTTACGTCAACAACTACAGCGTGTGCGCTAGTTTCTGCCCCGTCCTGACCGCCATGGCCCCGATAGACTCGACGGTTGAGGAACAGACAACCTCGACTGCTGCGAACTCTGCCCGGGACACAGTAGACCTGCAAGCATTAATGGAGCAGTTGAATAATTTGACAAGCGTCGTCAACAACCTTCGTGACGAAAACCAACGACTTCGCCAGGCGCAGGAAAGGCGTTCAGAGGAGCCGGGCGACGATGCACGAAGCGAGGCAGGTGAGCAGCAACCGACACCAGTGGAGCTGGCACGGCTAGCGGCGACAGCCCCGCGCTCGACAAGTGGCGGCGTGAGATATCAGCAACCCATTCCTTTCGACCCAGCTAATAAAGGCGTGACGGTGCGGCAGTGGATATTCGCCATGAATATCTACTTTAACGCGGCGGGCATCCGAGACGACCAGAAGCGGATCAGCCACGCGTTGACACTGCTGCAAGGGGCCGCCCTACAGTGGTGGAAGGTTATCGTCGACTCAGCGGCAACTCGCACAGAAGGACAACATGAGTGGTCCGAAGAATTCGGCGACGAAGACGAAGCAGATTTGCTGTTTGGTGCAACTCACATTCGCACGTGCGCAACGTGGTGCGCAGAGCTTCGCAAGCGGTTTGAGCATGCTCCTGACTCAGACAAAGCGCGCGAGACTTTACGCATCTGAAAGCAGCGGGGATCTGTGTCTGACTACACCGCGTCATTCTTGACGTTGGTGGATCGATGTGGCTACATGCACGAGTTGGAGAAGGTCGACAGGTACATGGGCGGGCTGAAGCCTGAAATACAGTACCAGATAAAATTACAACGACCTGCGAAACGGTTACAAGACTTCATCCAACTCGCTGAAGCCGCTGATTTGCTCACGAAGCCGAGGACGAACTTCTACGACGGAGGTCGCCCTCGAGAACAGTACCAGCGCACCACGATAAAAGAGATGGACGCAGTGGACATTTACGTAGTTGCTCCGCGAAATACGGGGCTATGCTACCACTGTGGCCGACCGGGTCACATCAAACGCAACTGCCAAGAGTTCATAGCCATCCAGAATTCTATGGGGAAGAAGCCGGAGGAGCGACCGGGAAATGGGTCGCGTCAGTAAGTGCCGGGCCCCTTACTGACGGGCAGGCTTCTTCGCCCAAACCACACAGTCCCCACCCGGTCGTGATCCCGATTGCTGCAATCGACCGGACCCGGACAAATAAGGGGGACGAAACTGCTGATCACCCTGTGTTGGTGGAGGGTAAAGTCAACGGGGTGTTGCTGAAAATATTCGTGGATGGAGGCGCGAGTCACAGTCTCATACAGCTAGACAGGGCTAAGAAAATGGGAATCCCTTCATTAAAGTGTCTACCCGAAATCGACGCAAGACCGGTGGATGGTACACCGTTAGCTATACGGGAGCGGGTGGAGCACGTCAGTTTCCACTGCGGCGAGCACGTAAAATTTCGGATGGGGCTGCTGGCGACTACACTCGACGGGTGCGACGTGCTGCTGGGATGGGATTGGCTTCGACAGTACAACCCGAGAATCGACTGGACGATGGGCAGCTGCAGCATCAAGATCGATGGGCACTATCACGAATTACCGAAATGGACGGGACCCCGCATGCGAAGTACCCAAGTCCACGCGATCACCTTCAAGCGCACGATAAAAGCGGGAGCAGCAGCATACGCCGTCGATCTTCGCGAAGTAACGTCGCCGATAACAGCGGAAGATATCACGAAGCTGTGTGAAGCCGTTCCTCCGGATTTAGCGGAACTCATTCGAAAATACCCCGAGATTTTCCCGGACGACCTACCCGCCGGACTTCCGCCAAGCCGACCCGAAGACCATCGCATCGAACTGGAACCCGGCGCACAACCGACAGTATAGCGACAATTTCGGCTCAGCCAACCGGAACTTGAGGAATTGCAGCAGCAGTTGGATTACCTCATGACGAAAGGTTTTATCCGCCCAAGCACATCCCCATACGCCGCCCCCATACTGTTCACACCGAAAAAAGATGGCGGATTCCGTATGTGCATCGACTACCGTGCACTCAACCGCATCACCATCAAGTCCCGTTACCCGATCCCGCGAGCCGACGACCTACTCGACCAACTTCGCGGAGCCAAGTACTTCTCGAAAATCGATCTGCGAGGAGGTTACCACCAAATTCGGGTCGCCGCTGAGGATTGCCACAAGACTGCCTTCTGAACCCGCTACGGCAGTTACGAATACTTGGTGATGCCTTTTGGGCTCACGAACGCGCCCTCGACTTTTCAGATGACCATGAACGGTGTTTTCCGCGAACTCCTGGTTAAATGCGTAATTATCTACCTCAACGACATCCTCATCTACAGCCGCAGCAGGGAGCAGCACTTAAAGGATCTTGATGCAGTCTTCACGTTGCTGCACAAGAATCGACTCATTACGAAAGGGTCTAAGTGCGATTTTCTTAAGCAAGAGTTGGAGTTTTTGGGCCACGTCGTCTCTACCGAAGGCGTGAAAATCGACCCCAGGAAAATCAAGACCATACAGGAATGGAAGCCGCCGACCAACCTCAAGGAACTCCAAAGTTTTCTGGGTTTTGTCAACTACGTCCGCCGCTTTATCCCCAATATGGCTGGGTTATCTGCACCGCTAACAGACCGATTGAAGGATCACGTTTGTTTTTGGTGGGGTGAGAAGCAGCAAGCTGCATTCGATCAACTCAAAATCGCCCTCACGTCGCCACCCGTCCTTCGCATCTCCGATCCCAACCATCCATACGAAGTCGTCACCGACGCCAGCGACATCGCCATCGGTGCAGTTCTCCTCCAGGACTTCGGCGACGGGTTACAACCGGTCGCCTACGAATCACGGAAGATGCAGGGCGCGGAAAAAAACTATACAGTACACGACAAGGAAATGTTGGCGATCGTCCACGCCTTCAAGACCTGGCGGTGCTACCTGACCGGAGCTGACGTCACGGTGTGGACGGACCACAAATCCTTATAGTACCTGCGCGCCCAACCGAACCTCAATCCACGACAGATCCGATGGCCCGATTTCCTCGAGTCCAACTTCCACTACACCATCACCTACAAACGGGGTGCCAATAATATCGCCGATGCCTTGACCCGCCCTACTGTCCATACCGCCGCGATACTAATCGCCCAGACCAACCCATTACTTACGGGACTATTCACCCACGGCTACAAGATCGATGCCTTTTTCCGCTCAGCCATCCATCAACAGCATACCACAGCCACCGGGCCATATTTTTATAAGCGAGGTACTTCTCGCATTTGGGTGCCAGGCTACGATTTACTTCGTACCCTCCTAATCCAAGAATCCCACGACAACCCTACCTCAGGACATTTCGGCGTGGATAAAACCACGAAGATGTTGCAGCGGAATTACTACTGGCCGAACATGGCCGATGACGTGCGCAAGTACGTGTCCTCCTGCACTGCCTGCCAGATTATGAAATCGTCGCATCAGCGAGCAGCCGGACTACTACAGCCGTTGGATCCGCCCGAGAGACCCTGGCAACACGTCACGATGGACTACGTGACAGGACTGCCGGCCGGCCCCAGCGGAAACGACGCCATCCTCGTGGTCGTCGACCGACTCACAAAAATGGCGCACTTCATCGCCTGCCAACAGACAATCACCGCCGAACAAACTGCGCAGCTGTTCATCACGAACGTCATCCGCCTGCACGAACTGCCCTCCGCCATCATTTCAGACCGAGACCCAAAATTCACATCGAATTTCTGGCGCCACCTGTGGGACCAATTCGGCACCAAATTCCAATTTAAATCCGCCTACCACCCACAAACCGACGGGCAGACCGAACGCGTTAACCAAACCATGGAGCAGCTAATTCGCACCACCTGTACTGACCCATCGACATGGGAGAAATCCCTTCCGCTACTCGAATTCGCGTATAATAACGCGACCTCAGCCACAACCAATCAATCCCCATTTTTCCTCAACTACGGACAGGACCTGGTAGTACCCTCTACACGGAACATCGAGTCACCAGTGCCTCGGTCGCAGAAATTTGCTGAAGACATTCGCGCCACTCGCGACAAAGCAGCTGAGGCCATTCGGAAAGCTGACCTGGTCGCAAGCCGACAAGCCGATCGAGATCGACGCGACGTCAATCACAAAGTGGGAGATCTTGTCCTCCTCGACACTCGCAATTTGCGGCTGCCGATCCCAAGCAAACTCCGACCCAGATTCTGCGGACCTTTTCAAGTGACCAATCTCGTGACACCTGTCACTGTCCACCTTCGGCTACTGGCTGATTGGCGCCATCACCCGGCTTTCCACGTCAGTCTCCTCCGACCCTACGTCCCGAGTTCGTCGGACGTGGCACGCAACCGTGGTGTCCCACAACTGACGCCTTTGCAGGAACTGATGACCGAGCCCTTGAAAATTCTCGGCCATCGCATCACCACGCAGCTGAACCGTCGGATGGTTGATTTCCTCATCCGCTGGCGCGATCGCACGTCCGAAGACGACAGTTGGGTGCCCCTCGCTGATCTAGAGTCACATCCGATTCTAACGGCATATTACCAGCGTCGGAATGTCCCCGATGCCTACGGCCTCGTTTAGGAGGGGGGGATAGTGTAAGGGATTTCCATTCCTTACTGAGTCACCCGCTACCGTGTACACCCGAGCACTTCGACTCATCACATTCGTGTTAAAATTATATAAGTCATAATTTTATATAGGCTTGGTAGGTTGCTACTGAACCTTTCTGTAGGGGGTACAAACCCCTCCTTGTACTCCCTTCTCTTCCTAATCCAACCCTCTTTCTTCTCGACTTTCCTCCTACTCCTAGATCCGTTTTTCCTAGCGCCGTTCCATGGCGGCCTTGCTCCTATCCTAGCTAAGCTAGTGTCCTAACTTTAGGGACCTAGCATCCTAAGTTCTTAACATGGTATCAGAGCAGGAGATCCTTCCTGCTGGACTGCCTCCTCTCGCTTCCGCCATTTACTCCTCACCCTCATTCACTCCAGCGGCCATGGCGGCCGCGTTTTGCTGCAGTGGCGACGTCGCGCTGCCACTGGGCGCGTCGTGCCGCGACCGGCCCGACGCGCTGCCGCGGAGTCGGGCCGTCGTTCTGCAGTCGCAGCGTCGACGCCCCGCTGCGGCATCGACGCTGCCATGGCGGCCGCGGCGGCGTCACGCTGTGGCGTCGTCGTCTGTTCGCCGGCTGCGCCGTCCTGCCGCGGCCGTCTCGACACGCGACCGGGACGACGTCAGCGCGACGCCGCGGCTGCGCCCCTCCTGGGCCTCGTCGCGCCCTGCCTGGCCTCATCGCACCCGCTCGGCCCCGTCGCGCCCTGCCTGGCCCCGTCGCCCTCTGCCCGGCCCCGTCGCCCCCTGCCAGGACGCCGTCGTCCCGCCTGTAAGCGCCGCGCCATTTATGGCGCGACGCTGAAGACTCGCCCCGCCCCCCCCCCCCCCCCCCCCCCCCCCCCCCCCCCATTCTCCCTTCCCCCTGCGTCTTCCCTTCCTCCTGTCGCAGCTGCTGTCTTCTGCCCGGACGTTGCCACATCGCCGAGAGCCCTCAGCCGCGGCAGTCGCCGCCTGTCGTCGGCGACCCAGCCGCCTTGAGCCAGAGCTCCGCGGCTGCTTGTCGCTGACCCGCCTAGACGCCGTCGGCTGCCTCGTGTACGGGGGTGTGTCAACGCTTTGCCTGAGGGTCAGATACCCGGCTAAGCACGAGCCTGAGGGTGTGCGGGGTTAGGGGGTGGGTTGGGTGCGGGTGTGGGGGTGTGAGTGGGCTTGACACTACCAAGCCTAGGGGGTGTGTTAAAATTATATAAGTCATAATTTTATATAGGCTTGGTAGGTTGCTACTGAACCTTTCTGTAGGGGGTACAAACCCCTCCTTGTACTCCCTTCTCTTCCTAATCCAACCCTCTTTTTTCTCGACTTTCCTCCTACTCCTAGATCCGTTTTTCCTAGCGCCGTTCCATGGCGGCCTTGCTCCTATCCTAGCTAAGCTAGTGTCCTAACTTTAGGGACCTAGCATCCTAAGTTCTTAACAATTCGGCCTACATTTTCGGCCCAACCCTTTCTCGAGTCGCGCCCGACAGCCTCGCCACATCGCCGAACCTATCCACGTCCCGAGGTTATCTCTCTATTACGTCCACTCCTATATAACCTTGTGCTTTCATGGCAATATGGACGTTGTATTCTCCTTACAGTACATTGACATCTTCTAAATCATAACAGCTAGCATGACTGAAGCGGTTCGTTACGCCTATTCGCGTAACTGAAACGGCATGCTGACGTCATTCACTAGTCGCGCGATGCGTTGCTGACGTCATCTTTCGGACCTGTTTCCTTACCGAGAAACTCGATAGTGCTAGCTACACCAAAAACGGAACTTGCAGGAATGCAAAACTTCATAATCACAACAGGCGTAATCTTTGTATCCGACCGAAATCAACTATCAGAATCGACTCATCGATATGAATTACCTCTAAAAGCAGAGTGAAAGGAATTCGTCCTCGTTACGGAGCAGTACTGCATCACCTACGCTTGAAACCTCACGAAGCTACGCTTCGGTCTGGACTTCTCGTGCCGAACCTTCGGCTCGTTTCCAGACTTCTCTACGACGCTTGGAGACCCTTCGATGGAATTCCCCAAACATCTCATCTCACGGCTGGGACTAGCTCTGGTGTTCCTATATATTGCTCTCATCGTCCATTGATTTGTATCCTCCCTTGATAACTCGCTGACTCGATATTCAATTCCGCGCTGCTCTGCACTTTCATTCACAAAACACAGAAGTTTCAGTCCAAACCACCACCAGTGCTCCTGCCCACTCCGTTCAGCCCCCTAAACTCCGCCGCGTCTCGCGGAAGTTTTTTGGCCAACGACTGCACCTTTCGCGGCCGTTTTCTTCGTAGAGAACTTTCCTTCGACCAGCTATCTCCTTGACTAGGGAATCAGTCGCCGCCAAGCCATGTCTTCCACGATGCAGTTACTATCGCTACCACCCCCTTGCGCCTCACTCCGCCGCTCCCGCGCATCTCTCCGCTCCACGGATACATGCTTCCGCGCCTCAGCAGCCCTCTCCCGCAAATCCGTCCCCCCCTCGTCCCCGCTAACCGCCTCCTCCGCGCGAGTCTTCCCGCGGAGCCCACGCCTCCTGCGGACGCCTTATGAGGGGGCTGCGCCTTCTCGCGGGGGAAGCGCGCGCGCTAGGGGGAAGGGGGACGACCCGCGGGAGCGCGCGGAGCCAGTGGAGGCGGAAATAGTGGGGGACGACGAGTGGGACCAGTTGCGCGGAAGGCGGATGGGGAGCGCAATGCGCGGAGGGAGCGACATGCGCGGGGCGCAGGGGGGATTCGACTTGTACGAGGGGGAGATGATGCGCGGAAAGGGCGCGGAGGAGCTCCCGCCTGGGTGGGATATCCCCGATATGATTATTCTGGAGGAGAACGTGTGGGCCAGCAAACCCTTCTGGTGAGAACTCGCCTGTAGCGCACAATATTTGGGGTAAATTACCCTGGAAATTCCGGAAATTCCCCGCCGAGCATAGCCGCCCTAACAGTAGCAGTTGGCCGGTGACCATCGGACTTCCATAGCAGTGAAACGCCTCAAACCATTCTCCCATTCCTTCCCCCCCACTCCCCCCCACTCACTCCATTCCCCCTCGCTCCCTCATCCCAGGTGCCAGCCATGGGCGGCAGTGTATTTCTGAGGCACCTCAGCCTCAACGACAGTGGACGGCAAGGGACGGCAGGGTACCATAATTCTGACGGGAGCACCCAAGACGTGGCCATCAGACGAACATAATTGATTTTCGTACGCCTTATAACAAGACGTGGCACCCATTCTCTCATCCCTCCCTCCGCCCCTCCGCCCCTGCGCCCCCGCGCCCCTCCCCCCCTCCCCACTGTCGCGGGTGCCAGCCAGCGGCGGACGATGGGGCAGACCCATCCCATCCCAACAGCCTCGAACCGACCTCCCATCCCTCCACACCCCGCCCTCCTCCCCCTCCCCCTCTTCCCCTCCCCCCGATTCCAGGTGCCAGCCATGGATGGGCGTTTGCTGGCAATAGTGCTGACAGCAGCCATGCTTTTGAGTCGACTCAAAAAGCTCCCATCCCTCCACCCCCCTGTCCCCCCCCTCCTCCCCCCTCCCCCCAAATTCCAGGTGCCAGCCGTGGATGGACGATTTGGGCAATAGTGCTGACAGACAGCAGCCATGGCCGTGGATGGATGACTGCGGGCAGTAGCGCTGACAGCAACCATGGCCGTGGGTCTATGGTATATCATGCCAATGACTTTAAAACGCCTCAACACCGACTCATATCTCTCATCCCTCCACACCCGCCCCCTCCCCCCCCTCCCCCAAATTCCAGGTGCTAGCCATGGATCGACGATGGCGGGCAATTGTGCTGACAGCAGCCATGGCCGTGGGTCCATGATCTATCATGCCAATGACCTTGAGACGCCTCAACACCGCCTCATATCTCCCATCCCTTTCTCCGCCTCCTCCCCACCCCTCCCCTGTCCAGGGTGCCAGCCGTGGGCCCGTGGCCGTGGGGATGTCATGCTGCATTCCTGCCTCCCGTCCCTCCGCATCTTCCCTCGCATCCCCATCCCCACCTCTCCCCTTCCCCCGCGTCTTTCCCCCACCTCCAGCCCCCCCCCCTCCCCCTCGCCAACCAACCTCATCCCGGGTGCCAGCCGTGGACCATATTGTTAACGGGAGCCGTGGCCGTGGGGATGTCGTGCTGCGTGTCTCCCGTCCTTCCGCATCTTCCCTCGCATCCCCATCCCCACCTCTCCCCTTCCCCTGTGTCTCCCCCTGCGCCAGCCGTGGACCATATTGCTAACGGGAGCCATGGCCGTGAGGATGTCGTGGGCCATCCTGCATTTCATCTTCCTCACTCTTATCGTCGCAGCTGCCATTGGCGTCTTGTGGCTCACCTTCCTCTCCCCCCCTCTCCCCACCCCCCACACACCAACCACCCTAATCCCAGGTGCCAGCCGTGGACCATATTGTTAACGGGAGCCGTGGCCGTGGGGATGTCGTGGGCCATCCTGCATTTCATCTTCCTCACTCTCATCGTCGCCGCTGCCATCGGCGTCTGGTGGCTCACCTTCCTCGTTGCTTACCCTGCTGTAAGCGCTTTCTCTCGCTGGAAGCACGTCCCCCTCGCTGTAAGCACGTCCCCCTCCCTGTAAGCACTTCCCCCTCGCTGTCTGCACTACCGCTCGCTGTAGGCACTTCCCCTCGCTGTGAGAAGCAATCTCTGTTCGATTAAGCACCGTATTTCTTCCTGGCAGCACGCTCTCTAGAAAGCAGGTTCTGCCGATACGTGCCTTATTCGTCGAGTTAAAATTCGTGTTGATGGTTCATGAATAATGGGCCGCACTTGGACATATTTTGTGCGTAGTTATGCCTACAGTAAGTCATGTCCTTGTGTCTCTCCTTATGTACTCCCAACCAACAGGCTTATAAAGAGATGGTCCAAGAAGAGAAGAGGAGGAGGGGAATGTAGCCCCTCACTAGTATGATAGATGACAACAGACAGCATGGTCTGTTTTGGTAGTGTTGTTGAGCCAAATCTGGTTGTACAGGGTAACGGGATTTATGGATCGCCTATACAGTGGTTCAGGTTTTGAATGGGGTCATTCCGGCACTCTTCCCAGCTGCAGGTGGGAAGGTGTCTAGTTGGTTGGCTGGCGTATCTAAGCTGAGTGCTACATACGGTACATACTCTAGTCTCTTCCAAGTTCCAACGCCCTGAATGCTGCAGAAGCACAGGGTTTAGGGGTGATACACATGCTTCCACTGGTTCCATTATACCTGTTATGTTTTTTACGGCACCATATTGAAAGATAATAATGGAAGTAGGATAGGAGCTACTTGATACCACTTGCGGAGGTAGGTTCACGACGCAGATTTATTAGGGTTTTTAGATTAACGGTAACCCTTACTAGCGTTTTACTCTCTGGGGTAACGTTTACCCCTATTACAGAAGGGTTTCTTGCTGTTCCAACCCCCGAGGGGCAATTTTTTGTTCTTCGAGGTTAGTCCCCTCCACAGCGAACCACGTGTCACAATCTCGTTGCTCCGTCACTGTACTTTTCACTTGGCAAATTCGCCACACCCCTCCTTGTCTTCTTGTTCCGAAGCCATCCAGTGAGGTGGGTGGCTCTACAGCGCGCTGTTACACAGCCTTACTGTTGCGTCAAATCTTCCCGCCAACATTCCAACACGTCTGCTCGCCAAGCTCTATGACTGAAGGTTCCCTTACCAATTCCGCAATCCGCGATACTGACGAGAACACATCCAGGGCAGCCCAACCTTCACACTAACACCTCACGCAAGTCATTCTAGGGTTTGCACTGGTCCGCAACTGCTAGTCACTTAGCGGCGCGTCATGATAAGCCCGCGAAACAGCAACTACAGCCGCTATCACATTATATATATTCCTCCGCATAGTTGCAAGATAAATCTGGTTAGGTTCAAGCATTAATGGCGGTTCCGATGTACACTCCTACAGTTGATCTGATCTAGCTGTGCCAAATAGTACACATTAATTCGTCACTTAGCATGCTCCTCCAACAACTGTCACGCCTATTTTTCCACAACTTTTGCCCCTTCAGTCTCTTGGCTTTCCCTAAGCCGCCCCTTAACTCCTACATACAGCCATTTCGTTCGCCGAAGTAAGCACCTAGCATGCGGCGCTGTTTTTCCTCTTCTGTCCACCTATCCCACTCTCACCACTCCCCCGCTATCCGCCTGTCAATGCCCGCTAGCACGAATTTTCCTTGCTTTATCCGCCCTTCCCAACTAGCTTGTGAGTCTCTCCTGCTGCCCCCATCCCCTTTCCGTTATGCAAACGTTTCTCGTTGCTCGATCCGCCCAACAACTCTATCGCCACTCCCACCGCTCAATCCACCCGTCACTGCGTTACCTTCCGTTCCCAACTAGACCATCGTCTTTTTCTGTTACGTCTGCACCTCATCACCAGCCTTCGCCTATCTCCGCTCAATCCGCCAACCCCCTAGACTAACATATTGCAATCCTCCGCTTAATCTGCCCTTCACTACCTATCACTCCCCTAATTTTCTCCTACTATCTGCTTGTTTGTGCCACCGACGTGTGTTCCTCTCAGGTAGATGCAACATACTTATCATTTCTGCAAAGCAAGGGGTCAACATGTTCAGAAGTTCGTTATCAAGGTGAGCACTATCCTATGTTGTTTGAGAAGGGAATGCTCACGGTTTAGGGCCCCATGAGCACTCCGTTAGGGTTGCTACACGACATAGTGACACAAAACCTCTTTTTTTGGCTCGAGCAGTGCTTTTCTAAGGCAACGCAATGACGATGTGGACATACACGTGGGCAAGATCTACTCATCGAAGATTGCTGCAAAGGATGACATCGTGAAATATGCTGACCAGAAGAAGTTTGAACCGTGGTTCTTCCACAACAAGGCGGATCGGATTGAGGTGCGCTGCCAGTCTATGAAAGACAAAGATTGGCCAAAAGATGAAATGAATCCACCTCGTGGATTTTGTCCGTTTCGGATCAAGGCGACGGGGCCACGCGGGTGCGGGTTTGGTGTGAAAATTGCTAGTTTGCAGCACGCAGACATGTGCATGCCACGCCCTGGGAGGGTTAAAAAGGAGGAAGTTAAAGAGATTGCACGTGAGGTACTTCCCCATAGTGTGCTCAGACCAGCTGGTCTGCAACAGATGGTGCGCGAGAGATTAGGGAAGTACAGCTGCTACTCTACAAATTATCGGGCCATTGAAGAGGTGGTACAGGAGGACCCATTGGCTGGTGACGGGGGTTTCCAGTACATTGGTGACATTCTGAGAGTCTTTAAACAGAAGAATCCCACCAGCCTTGTTTCCATGATGTTGCAGGGGAACAAGTTCTACCGTGCAGGTGTCGTGTATCCGGGAGCTAGGAGTGCTGTACAAAATTGTTTTCCGATCATTTTTGTCGATGGTTGCCACAACAAGGGAAAGTGGCACGGGCAAACCCTCAATGCTTGTATGGTTGATTGTGAACACAAGCTTGTGAGGCTCGGCAGTGCGTGGACGGAAGGCGAGAACGCAGAATCGTGCCGGTATTTCTTGGGGCAGCTGAAGGTGGCTGCACCAGAGATCAACACCCCGAAGTTTACCCTGATGCACGATCGTGGCAAGGCTTGGAAGGCTGCTGCCACCATAGTGTTGCCCGGGATGCGGGAGGCATTCTGCTTAACTCACTTGGTGAGGAACTTCAGCTCGAAGTTTGGCTCTGACCTAGATGGCAAGATTGAGCTTGCCGCTGCTGCGTTAACAAAGGATGTGCACCGAGGGATGATGAAGAAGATTGAAGAAGAGTGTCCTGGAGGGAAGGAATACTTGGAGAAGGACGGCCAAGGACAGAAATGGGCGACATTTCTCTTCGGTGGGCCACGCTATGGCTGCTATACATCAAATCCGGTGGAATCGCATCATGCATCAATGCGTGGGCTGAGACAGGACAACCCCGCGCAGGTGTTGCTGGCATTCATCAAGCGGCAAGCGACCGCGCTTGAAGAGGGGCGTGCCCTCTATGGAAGCCTTGGGGCTGCTGACTTCGGGAAGAAAACGGCAGCCATAGTCAGAGAGAATTGTCAGACGGGCACGTCCTACAACGTGGAGAAGACGGGCCTGAGCTCGTACCACGTGAGCCGCAAGATAGGGGCTACGGAGGAGCGTGTGGTGATGAAGAACGCCAACCATCCCGAGAAGACCGTGTGCTCATGCAATTACTCAAGGTTTGTCACTTTCGCAGGTTTTCTTTCAATTTTCAGCAGCATATGCTCTTGTTGGAACTTGATCATTGTGAAATAGATTTGTTGTCACCCAAGCATATAAGGATCGGTGGACAGCTGCTTAAAAACTTTGTGCCTTGTCTTTTTCCTCTATTGATGCTTCCAGTGAGTACGGGCTACCGTGTGTGCATATCTTCGCGGTGCATATCCACGAAACCCGGCCAGCACGGGGCAATGAGCTGGCAGCCCTGCAAGAGGTGGTTCGGGCGATGGTGCACCCGTGCTACAGGTCTGCTGCACTCAAGGAGGTCTACAGCATTGAGATTGCTACTCTAGACCGGACCGAAGTAACACCGGATGGCACTACTCTACCCCCCACCTATCCCAAAAAGCCAGGGAGGCGACGCTTGCAGCGGCTAAGATCCCACGGTGAGATCGATCCAAGGAAACTTCGTAAGTGTGGGAAGTGTGGGGAGAAGGGCCATAACATAAAAACTTGTGACTTGAGGAAGCAAATTCGAGCAGCGTGGGAGGAACTTTTTACCCCAGAAGGTCATGTGAGTGTGCAGACAGCTACACGGGCTGAGGCGATAGTGAGTGTGGTACTGTGTGTTGCATGCAACAACAGCCACCACCCAGGGGTGGTGTGCGCAGCCCTTAGGCAGCAGCTCGAAGCAGAGCTAGAGGGAGATGGTGTGAATGATGCGGCTCAAGATGTAGATGAAGAAGAAAGCAGTAGTTCTGATGACTCGGAGGATGAGTGCGATGAGGTTCCTGTGGAATGTGTTCCAGAAGAAGTTCAGCCAGAGCTGCGGGAGGTACTGGCAGGTGTTGATCCTGCACAGCAGTGCAACCAGAACGAGAGGCTTGGAGAAGACACAGTTACGGGGGATGGAGGGGCCTCGGGTGAGGTGGGAGCATCTGAAGGGGGGGTGGACTTAGCAGCCCAAGCTACAGCAAGCACCAGTTTTGGTGTGGAGACGACAAGTGGAGGGACGGGCGGAGGTGGTGGGAGGACATGGAGCAGAGGAGACACGGAGAGAGGTGAGGAAGAAGGGATGGGAGCAGGGAATGGCATGGCAAGAAGTGGGGGAAGGAGAGGCAGCATTGGAAGGGGAGGAATGGGAGGGACGGGAAGGAGGGGAACAAGGGGTGTAATGGAAGGAAGGGGGCAAAGCGGAGTCAGCGGAGGGAGGGGAGGCAGGGGAGGCGCAGGCGGAAGCAGAAGCATGGAAGGCAGGGGAGGGGGGATAGGAACGGGTGCATCGGGGGAACGTGGGGGGAGGAGAGGGCGGGGTGGGAGGGGTGGGAGGGGGGAGCAAGGAGAGAGGGTTTTGAGCCCCGAGGAGGGAGTCATGGACCGCAGCGCCCCTGCAGATGGAAATGCATCAAATGCTGTTGCCGAGAGAGTGATCCGGGCGCGACTGCGGAGAATGCAACACCTTCGACAACAAAGGCAGGTACCAGCTGAAACAGTCATTGGGGAGCAGGGGCAGGGAACTGGGCAACAAACGGGTGTGAATGCAGTGGGACAGCCTGCGGGGGGACAGCCAATGGAGGGTGCAGATGTGCGTGGGAATGTTGAGGGGCATGTAAACTTCGGAGTGTTTACAGCTGTGGAGGCGAGCACCGCAGGAGTAACACATGGGCATGGCCTGATGGATAGTGGTGATGAACCTTGCCTGCAGGGGGAGCAGGCTGAACAGAGCAGGCAGGTGGGGCAGAAGCGCCATCGCCAATTGCGGAAGACTAAACTGCAGGAACGGATGCTGAAGCGGCGCCAGCAGCAGCAGCAGCAGCAGCAGCAGGGCCAGCAGCAGCAGCAGGAGCAGGGCCAGCAGCAGGGGCGGCAGCAGCAGCAGCAGCAGGGCCAGCAGCAGGGCCAGCAGCAGGGCCAGCAGCAGGGGTGGCAGCATCAGCAGCAGGAGCAGGGCCAGGGCCAGCAGCAGGGGCAGCAGCAGCAGGGGCGGCAGCAGCAGCAGCAGCAGGGCCAGCAGCAGGGCCAGCAGCAGGGGTGGCAGCAGCAGCAGGAGCAGGGCCAGCAGCAGGCGCGGCAGCAGCAGCAGGGGCGGCGTCAGCAGCAGCAGCAGCAGCGGCAGCAACAGCAGCAGGAGGAGCAGCAGCAGCAGGGCCAGCAGCAGGGGCGGCAGCAGCAGCAGCAGCAGGAGCAGGGCCAGCAGCAGGGGCGGCAGCAGGGACAGCAGCAGGGACAGCAGCAGGGACAGAAACAGGGAAAGCAGCAGGGACAGCACCAGGGACAGCAATGGGGACAGCAGCAGGGACAGCAGCAGCAGCAGCAGCAGCAGCAGGAGCAGGGCCAGCAGCAGGGGCGGCAGCAGGGACAGCAGCAGGGACAGCAGCAGGGACAGCAGCAGGGAAAGCAGCAGGGACAGCACCAGGGACAGCAATGGGGACAGCAGCAGGGACAGCAGCAGCAGCAGCAGCAGGAGCAGGGCCAGCAGCAGGGGCGGCAGCAGGGACAGCAGCAGGGACAGCAGCAGGGACAGCAGCAGGGAAAGCAGCAGGGACAGCACCAGGGACAGCAATGGGGACAGCAGCAGGGACAGCAGCAGCAGCAGCAGCAGGAGCAGGGCCAGCAGCAGGGGCGGCAGCAGGGACAGCAGCAGGGCCAGCAGCAGGGACAGCAACAGGGAAAGCAGCAGGGACAGCACCAGGGACAGCAATGGGGACAGCAGCAGGGACAGCAGCAGCAGCAGCAGCAGCAGGAGCAGGGCCAGCAGCAGGGGCGGCAGCAGGGACAGCAGCAGGGACAGCAGCAGGGACAGCAACAGGGAAAGCAGCAGGGACAGCACCAGGGACAGCAATGGGGACAGCAGCAGGGACAGCAGCAGCAGCAGCAGCAGCAGGAGCAGGGCCAGCAGCAGGGGCGGCAGCAGGGACAGCAGCAGGGACAGCAGCAGGGACAGCAACAGGGAAAGCAGCAGGGACAGCACCAGGGACAGCAATGGGGACAGCAGCAGGGACAGCAGCAGCAGCAGCAGCAGCAGCAGGGCCAGCAGCACCTGCGACAAGCAGAGGGGCAACATCAGGAACAACGGTGGCAGCATCTGCAGCGGCTGCTGCTGCAACTGCAGCAGCAGCAACGCCAACAACTGCAGCAGCAACTGCAGCGAGGGCAGGGACAAGTGCATATGCAGCAACTGCAACAACACCACACGTGGTTGCAACAGCAATGGCTGGAGCTGCAGAACATGCTGCAGCAACTGCAGCCGCAGCTTGCACAGCAACACCAACAGGCACTATGGGAGCGGGAAGAGCCGGGTCCATAGAGGTTGTGGAAGGGAGATGGTAGCCGCTACTCTTGGAGGGTACGCACACTTCCGACTTCATATGAGTATTCCCTATTAGCAATGCTTATCGTTCGTAGGTAAATGCTTTTTTATCGTCAGGGATTGTCTCCTTTTCTGCCGAAACCCTATCAGATGGATCCTTTGAAGAACATCGCCATAGGTAGTATGTTTATTGGTGTGAGTTACATGCATCAAACTGTACAAATAATTTTATGTAGAAGTTGTAGGCTAGATAGGTGTGTGTTCTTAGAGAGTAAAACTCCAACCCTATATCTGCCTTGTTCACCCTTGATTCTAGTCAGTTTCTGGTATTCTAACAACATGTTCAGTAGGAACGCCAAGAAACCGATGCGTTCTGAGATGACACTGCCCTTTTGAATAAATGCTTTGTATTGTAACGTATGCTACACTGGAGCAGCAGGAGCACCATGTTCAAATTATATTTTTATATAATTGTAGGCTTGGTAGTTATGCTACTAACTGCATCCTACTGTAGGGGGGACAACCCCCTTCTTGTACTTCATTCTCTTCTAGTCTACCTACTTCTCTCTCGACACTCTCGTCCAGCTCCTAGCTAAACCCTTGGCCGCCATTTCGTGGCGGCCTCCTATGTTCTTCCTAGTTCAGACTTTAACACACCACCACCACCAGCAACTGTAGTCGCAACAGCCGGCGGTGAGGCACCTGCAGGGGCAGCAGCAGCAGGAGTGGTGGCGTCTAGAGGAGGGCCAAGATCAGCAACATCTGCCACAGCTGCTGCAGCAACAAATGCAGCAGCAGCTGCAGCAATGTCATGGACAAGTGCAGATGCAGCAAATGCAGCAGCAGGAGAGGGGGGTGCAGCAGAAGCTGCAAAGCAGCTCCCCGAGCAACAGCAGAGGCCTCTATGGGAGCAGCAAAGGCAGAGCCTGTAGAGCACATAGAACCGATATGCTACCTGCTACTGCATGTGGGGAAACCTGTTGGCACTGTTTATGTGTAAAAATTCGGCTTGCTGTAATATTATGTCACTGAACCGATACACCTCTTTGAACATCATGGTGTGTACTATATATGTACCCAAACAACAACAGAAGGATCACTCCCGGTATTTACAATGCCTTGTAATGCATCCTTCCTTGCAAGTGTTTGATTGGTCTCTCATATTGCTGCTCTCTGAATTTCTACCTAGTAGGGCGACCCTCAAACTTGGTAGGCATGTACGGACTCCAGGTTTCAGAACTAGCATGGGGCTTAACAGGTAAGGAGTCAAAAGAAGCTGCTGGAACAGCTGGGGGGAGAAGAGCTGCAGCAGAGGTAACTGCCGCAAGTGCACGAGGAACGGAAATGGCAGCCTTTGGGGACAGAGCATTCACAGCAGCATCCGGAGCAACAGCAAGAACCGACATGCAGCTCCTCCTCAACGGTGGGAGCATCTGTCTCAACATGCGGCTCCATATTCGTGGTGAAGATAGACAGAGTCAAACATCATATGTTCTTAAGATCTCGCGGTGTAATCTCTTAATGAAAATGTAATTGGATATACATACCGCAATAACTGTATGTATTACTGAAAGGGGTGAATTCTTCTTGATGAAGTGCTCTTATTAGTGTTAAACCCCTCTTGAGTCCACTGTAGCTGCACAAGTATCGACTCTAAGGGCTTTTATAGTGTTAATCCATTCTTGCAATATGTAGTGCTGTACGGTTGTTTGGAATTAATGACCGGGGAATTGAATTGTTTTGCTCAGCGACTGCATCATTTGATAAGCACAGTGCTACACTGGTTTTGAATAGGCCGTGGTAAACAAATGTGTCTACAAGTCTAGTGTATGACCTAATCATCTACAAGGGCTTGAACACATACTAGTGGTATTCTTATCATGATCGGAGGGAGAGGGGGGGATTGGGTGGGGCACATTTACAGGTAGAGATTTGCAAAAAGTTCTAATGCCCAATTTCGAACTGGCGCTACGTCTTGCAAAGGGCTTGGCCTTCCTGATTTTAAACATTGCAGTGCCACCCTGAGCTGTGTGTCTCGTGCTAGTCGCTGCCCCTTGTCTAGCCTAGGGGGTGTATCAACATGCAATTTGTACATGTTATAGGCTACCTAGGTGCATGTTTAAAAAGAGTACAACCTCTTAAGCTATATACCCTTGTACCATCTCACCTTAGTTACACGTTTCTATTCTAAGAAAAAAACATTGCTGGCGATTTTTGTTAACTAAAAGGGAAATTTTTCCATCCGGTGGTATGTCGCACAACACCAGGCCCTCCTGCTTTCCAACCTTCCAACAAGAGAGACTAAAAAGAACGTATTCCTCTAATGCATGAACCAAAACAACTGCAATGTGACCTGGGGGTAGCTCAGGTGATCGAGCATACCCTGTTGCTTGCGTTTTGTTTCCTCACCTGATTACTTTCTTTAGCATTCGCACATTTGTTTGTTCCTGTTTGTTCATTTCCCCGTTCTCTCTTCTCTTTCCCCGCTTCGCCTTCCCCTTCTGGAATAACGGCTTTTGTTTCCCGAGCCTTTTATTGATCTCGTTAGTTACGTTTTGTAATATTCATAGTTTCCCATTCTCTTCTATTCATGCGCACCTAACTTTGTTGTTGCATGTCCGTTCTTCCTCCATCCGCTCTCTCGCCATCCGTTCTCCCTGCCGTCCGTTCTTCCCACATCCGTTCTTCCCACGAACGTACTCACTGCCGTCCGTTCTCCCCCGTCCGATATCCCCCCGTCCGTTCTCCCCCCTCCGTTCTCCCCTTGTCCGTTCTTCCCCCACACTTTCTTCTCTCATCCGTTCTTCCCCTATTTTGTATGGCACCCTCTGATCCTCTTCCTTTTTCTCTCCCACTCCGTCACTCCCCCTTTGTCGTTCCCCCTCCGTTCCCCTCTATTGGTCCCTTTGTCTCTCCCTTTCTGATTTACCTCCCCTTGTCCTTTCCCCTTCCCTAAACCCTCCCGTTGTCTTTCCCCCTCCTTTTCCCTCCCTTCGTCTTTCCTCTCACTGCTCCAGCTCTCAACCCCCCTCCTCTCTCTCTCTCTCTCTCTCTCTCTCTCTCTCTCTCTCTCTCTCTCTCTCTCTCTCTCTCTCTCTCTCTCTTTCTCTCTCTCTCTCTCTCTCTCTCTCTCTCTCTCTCTCTCTCTCTCTCTCTCTCTCTCTCTCTCTCTCAATCTCTCACTTTTTCCGTTTTGACCTGTATCCCCACTGCTTCTCATACTCTGGACTCTTTATTATCGTTAATAGTCATAATCGGCCAATAACGTCTCTTTTCCCTACTCTTCTATTATTCCTTTTTTTATTTTTTCTGGGTTCATGAATGTTTTTGGAAGGTGATTCTAGTTTTGAATTGTGGACTTTTGTAGGGGACAGCTGTTATTCCGGTTAATTGCTCTGTTTGTGTTCCATGTTTTTCTGTAGACTCTATCTTGATTTTACCCTTCTCTTCTTCTTATGCACTTCATTTTGTGTTTTTCAAAAAGTACTTCATATACGGTGCTTGACACGCTCTAAGAGTATAGTTATTCGAAAGGAAGGTGATGAGTGCAAAATATTCTTTTGGAATTCACGAATTGTGTTGTTTCGTCACTACTCTATTGACTTCCCCCCAATGCTAGCACTAGGGAAGCGATAGATGGATAGTTTGCGTTTTTTTTTCTCGTTAACCAAAAAAAAGGAGTACAAGAAATGTTGGAAATCAAATGATCGATATTTGTTTCCATCAAGTCCACAATTTTATTGACATTAATGCGTCAAACAGGAAACATGTACACTTGTTTTCAATATTTTGGTTCCATCTAAAGCAAGATAACGTCTTTTTAAAATAAAATGTTGGTCTTAATCACATGGTCCATAGCAAACGAGTAATGTTTCTATAATTTTGTGGGGTTTTATACATGTTTATTATTTTTTAGGATGAAAACAGTTTTCCTCATATCGATGACAATATGTTGTTGCGGAGCATTGTAAAAGTCATGCGTTGTGTTTCACAAGACACCCAAGATCAAGGAGGGTGTGATAGCGATATCCTTGTTATTCTATAAGTTTTAAACAGGACTGAGACACTGCAAATGCACTAGGTGAAGTTATTTCAGCAAAAGGGAATGAGGAAATGTGGTCTCTTAACTTGAGGCAATTATATGCAACATATTTCATGCATATATGCTAACCTACTCTTGTATGTATCGGCCGGCGTATATCAAGAGGTAGAGTTGGCTGACGTGCTGGCAGGAGATCTGGAGATTTGACGCAACAGTAAGGCTGTGTAACAGCGCGCTGTAGAGCCACCCACCTCACTGGATGGCTTCGGAACAAGAAGACAAGGAGGGGTGTGGCGAATTTGCCAAGTGAAAAGTACAGTGACGGAGCAACGAGATTGTGACACGTGGTTCGCTGTGGAGGGGACTAACCTCGAAGAACAAAAAATTGCCCCTCGGGGGTTGGAACAGCAAGAAACCCTTCTGTAATAGGGGTAAACGTTACCCCAGAGAGTAAAACGCTAGTAAGGGTTACCGTTAATCTAAAAACCCGAGTTGTTTTGACGAGTTTCGCGAGAGCCAGCAAGGACAAGCGACTCTCGCAAAGACTCTAGACTACAGTAGTTGGCTTTATTTGCACGTACAGTACAGACACAATTAGAGTTCCTGTGCACACTTTCGGTGGGAGGTTGAGCGAGTAGTTCTACGTTTGGGTACGGTTTAAATGGTAGTTGAACTCTATGACACACCCCGAGTTCCGAACTGTGCAGGGAGCCATTTGTCTTTCCCTTCAGTTGTTTTGGTTAGAGCGGGGGAAGATGTCTCCACAGTCGAGTCCAGATGCTGTTTCTCTCCCACTCTGGACTGGGGTGGATGGAGGGAGCTGCTTCGAATACCCCACGATTCACACGAATCTGCTCATGGAGACGAGAGATTCACAACAGTCGTTGGCCGCCATAATCCCGAGTGTGGTTAGGACCGTAAATTACTTCCTCCACCATCCATCCTGTTCCATAATATTTCCCGATGCATCCACCACATCACGTGTACTGTACTACTACTACGGTCCGCTGCAACCTAAGTGGGTCCGCGCCGCTCTTGGACCTTGCCGGGCCAGAACGACATCCCAACCAACTACTAACCAAGTAGAAGGAGAACTGAGCGGCGGCCTCTGCTCTGCCGTCGTTGTCGCTCACTCATGTCCGGCGCACCCTTTCTTGTCCTGAGGATAAAAAAATAACGCTGCAATCACCGCCGCTGCCGACGCCGCCGCCGTCGTCGTCGTCGCTCTCTCATGTCCGCTCCCCGGCGCCGCGTTTTACTCCTAGTATCCACCGTGACCCCACCATCCCATGACGACTCGGACTCGGAGTCCCGACGGCTAACCTGCAAACCTCATTTCACCGACTATGGACCTCGCCCGCACCGCCGTTGCGATGGTCATGATAGATCCGGCATCAATCGATGATAGACTTGGGCCCGGGCCGGTACCTTCAAGGCACCTTCGGACATTACATCAAAAATCGACTCATTACATTCGGACAGTAGTAGTACCTTGTCCGGCGCGCCATAATGATCGTCACAAGCCACAGGCAGAAGGACCTTATCCGGCCTCCTCCTCCTCCGAGGAATCCGCCGCGTCGCGCCTTTCGCTTTCCAGTGGACTTTTGAGTCGACTCAAAAGTCACGAGGAATCCGCCGCGTCTCGCCTTTCGCTTTCCAGTGGAGCTGGAGATTTCCCGTTTCCAACTTGCACGCGTACCCGCTCGCTTTATCCGCGAGCGAGCGGCCTCTGCCGGACTCTGCCCCATCTCCCTTGGCCCCCGCGAATCACGCTACTTTACCTAGTACTACTGCTTTTACCACCGCTACTATCTCGCTCCGATTCTTCGAGTTCTCCTGAATACGCAGCGCACTTCCGGCGATCTTCCGCCCTACGGGCCTACTTTCCGCACGCTGCCCCCGCGGCGGATCATGGCGCCCGTTGCGCTCTATTCGCTCCCAAATTGATCGTGGCGCGATACCGCGAGAGACGATACTCAGTGAAGGTTCGAGATCCCCCTCGGGGAACGTGGTGCCTTTTGAGTCGTCTCAAAAGTCACCGAGTACTAGATCCCCCTCAGGGAACGTGGTGCCTTTTGAGTCGTCTCAAAAGTCACCGAGTACTAGATCCCCCTCAGGGAACGTGGTGCCTTTTGAGTCGTCTCAAAAGTCACCGAGTACTAGATCCCCCTCAGGGAACGTGGTGCCTTTTGAGTCGACTCAAAAGTCACCGAGTACGAGATCCCCCTCAGGGAACGTGGTGCCTTTTGAGTCGACTCAAAAGTCACCGAGTACGAGATCCCCCTCAGGGAACGTGGTGCCTTTTGAGTCGACTCAAAAGTCACCGAGTACGAGATCCCCCTCAGGGAACGTGGTGCCTTTTGAGTCGACTCAAAAGTCACCGAGTACGAGATCCCCCTCAGGGAACGTGGTGCCTTTTGAGTCGACTCAAAAGTCACCGAGTACGAGATCCCGCTCAGGGAAAGTCAGCGCAGGTGGCGGCGGGCTCAGCAGCGCGCTCGCCGCCGGTGCTAGCGGTGGGGAGCGCGGCGAGATTCGCGCGGCGCAGGAAGTTGGTGCGGATGGGCGGGCGCGGGAGGAAGTGACCCTGGGGTGTCTGATCCCGACCTACTCGCAAGACGGCACGAACATGCTCGCAGGTGAGGTGCAAGACGGCACGAACATGCTCGCAGGTGAGGAGCAAGACGGCATGAACATGCTCGCAGGTGAGGTGCGAGACGGCATGAACATGCTCGCAGGTGAGGTGCAAGACGGCATGAACATGCTCGCAGGTGAGGTGCAAGACGGCATGAATGAACATGCTCGCAGGTGATGACTACAATAACAGCCACCCTTCCCCTCCTCCACATCCCATCTCCACATCCCATCTCCGCATCCCATCTCCACACCCCCTCCTCCACATCCCGTCTCTCACCCCGTCCTCTCACCTCACATCCCATCTCTCGCCCCTTCCTCTCACCTCACACCCCATCTCTCGCCCCTTCCTCTCACCTCACACCCCATCTCTCGCCCCTTCCTCTCACCGCACATCCCATCTCTCGCCCCTTCCTCTCACCTCACATCCCATCTCTCGCCCCTTCCTCTCACCTCACACCCCATCTCTCGCCCCATCCTCTCACCTCACATCCCATCTCTCGCCCCTTCCTCTCACCTCACACCCCTCTCTCGCCCCTTCCTCTCACCGCACATCCCATCTCTCGCCCCTTCCTCTCACCGCACATCCCGTCTCTCGCCCCTTCCTCTCACCGCACATCCCGTCTCTCGCCCCTTCCTCTCACCGCACATCCCATCTCTCGCCCCTTCCTCTCACCGCACATCCCATCTCTCGCCCCTTCCTCTCACCGCACATCCCATCTCTCGCCCCTTCCTCTCACCTCACATCCCATCTCTCGCCCCTTCCTCTCACCTCACACCCCATCTCTCGCCCCTTCCTCTCACCTCACACCCCATCTCTCGCCCCTTCCTCTCACCTCACACCCCATCTCTCGCCCCTTCCTCTCACCTCACATCCCATCTCTCGCCCCTTCCTCTCACCTCACATCCCATCTCTCGCCCCTTCCTCTCACCTCACACCCCATCTCTCGCCCCATCCTCTCACCTCACATCCCATCTCTCGCCCCTTCCTCTCACCTCACACCCCATCTCTCGCCCCTTCCTCTCACCGCACATCCCATCTCTCGCCCCTTCCTCTCACCGCACATCCCGTCTCTCGCCCCTTCCTCTCACCGCACATCCCATCTCTCGCCCCTTCCTCTCACCGCACATCCCATCTCTCGCCCCTTCCTCTCACCGCACATCCCATCTCTCGCCCCTTCCTCTCACCTCACATCCCATCTCTCGCCCCTTCCTCTCACCTCACACCCATCTCTCGCCCCTTCCTCTCTCACACCCCATCTCTCGCCCCTTCCTCTCACCTCACATCCCATCTCTCGCCCCTTCCTCTCACCTCACACCCCATCTCTCGCCCCTTCCTCTCACCTCACATCCCATCTCTCGCCCCTTCCTCTCACCTCACATCCCGTCTCTCGCCCCTTCCTCTCACCTCACATCCCATCTCTCGCCCCTTCCTCTCACCGCACATCCCGTCTCTCGCCCCTTCCTCTCACCGCACATCCCGTCTCTCGCCCCTTCCTCTCACCGCACATCCCGTCTCTCGCCCCTTCCTCTCACCGCACATCCCGTCTCTCGCCCCTTCCTCTCACCGCACATCCCGTCTCTCGCCCCTTCCTCTCACCGCACATCCCGTCTCTCGCCCCTTCCTCTCACCGCACATCCCGTCTCTCGCCCCTTCCTCTCACCGCACATCCCGTCTCTCGCCCCTTCCTCTCACCGCACATCCCGTCTCTCGCCCCTTCCTCTCACCGCACATCCCGTCTCTCGCCCCTTCCTCTCACCGCACATCCCGTCTCTCGCCCCTTCCTCTCACCGCACATCCCGTCTCTCGCCCCTTCCTCTCACCGCACATCCCGTCTCTCGCCCCTTCCTCTCACCGCACATCCCGTCTCTCGCCCCTTCCTCTCACCGCACATCCCGTCTCTCGCCCCTTCCTCTCACCGCACATCCCGTCTCTCGCCCCTTCCTCTCACCGCACATCCCGTCTCTCGCCCCTTCCTCTCACCGCACATCCCGTCTCTCGCCCCTTCCTCTCACCGCACATCCCGTCTCTCGCCCCTTCCTCTCACCGCACATCCCGTCTCTCGCCCCTTCCTCTCACCGCACATCCCGTCTCTCGCCCCTTCCTCTCACCGCACATCCCGTCTCTCGCCCCTTCCTCTCACCGCACATCCCGTCTCTCGCCCCTTCCTCTCACCGCACATCCCGTCTCTCGCCCCTCCTCTCACCGCACATCCCATCTTTCCACCATCAGTTGCGGACGCCAACAGCGTGGCCCCAACCCCCATCCTTCCCGATCCGTCTCCTCCCCTTCCCCTCGCATGCCTATTCTCTCCTCCCGACCCCACCTCTCTTCCACCCTCTCCCCCCTCTTCCATGCCCTTCCCTCTCCTTCCCCTCCCCCTCCTTCCATGCCCTTCCCTCTCCTTCCCCCCCCCCTCCTTCCATGCCCTTCCACTTGCCGGCCATTTCATCCCTTGCTGACTTTTGAGTCGAATCAAAAGCGACCTCATTCCATTCCCTGCCTCCTCGCCTTCCCATGCTTCAAAACTTCATCCTTGCCTCAAAACTTCCTATCCCATTCCTCTCAAACCTTCTTTCCGTTCCCCTGCCTCCTCGCCTAGTTTTGAGGCGCCTCAAAAGCGACCTCATTCCATTCCCTGCCTCCTCGCCTTCCCATGCTTGGCTTTCCAGGGATCACCATGGCCGTGCGTGAGGAGTCTATTGTTGAGGCGCCTTAAAAAAACAACAACAAGGCGACCTCATTCCACTCCCTTCCCTGCCCCCCCGCCTTCCCGTTCTCCTTATCCAGCGATCACCATGGCTGTTGCTGACGTCAACAGCGACCCCACCATCCTGCCACGTCAGCGCATCCGCCTAGTCATCGGCAACATCAGTGCCAGCTCGCCGTCCACGCTCAGCCAGCTGGCAGGTAGGCAGGCGCTGACGCAGCACCAGCCACCAGCCCGACTGTTTGCCCTCGTCCCTCCTCTCCGTTGCACTTCCCCCATCCCTCTCTTTGCACCCTGCCTTTGTTCCCCTCCCCTTTTCCTCTCGAGATGACTTTTGAGTCGACTCAAAAGTCAAGACTCAAAAGTCAAGACTCAAAAGTCAAGATTCAAAAGTCAAGACTCAAAAGTCACTTCCCCCATCCCTCTCTATGCACCCTGCCTTTGTTCCCCTCCCCTTTTCCTCTCCCTTCACTCCTCCCTGCGTTCATCTCATGAAAGCTCTCTCTCTCTCAAGCGGTCCGTTTATTTTTCGAACCCTGGGTACAAACTAGGCAGGCGGATGACAACGAGGCAAGGTACGTGCTGGTTGGAGGGGCCCTAGCCTACTCGAGCTCCCCTAGGGGCTCTGCCACGGCAAAGCAGTCCCCCAGAGCCATGTCGGCAGGGGAGGCTTCGTTGACTTTGCCCAGGTAAGCCAAGGCCTGCTCCCGCTGATGCGTCACCGACCATCGCTGGCGGAACTGGTGGAGTAGTTTGGCTGCTTGGTAAGAACTGGGGTCCGCATTGAAGAGCCTCCTGGCCCCTGTGTGTGTGTCTCTCTCTCTCTCTCTCTTCCGCTACCAGTGCCCCTGGAGCCACAGCGGCAGTGCAGCAACAGCCATTGGGCAGGGCAGGCATAGGCCCGGGTGCCTCTGATTAGCCGGGTGCTGTTCGCCTGCCCTCTTCCCTGATTTCTCTCCTCTCCCTCTTCTTGCTCTCTCCATTCCTCTCTCCATTCCTCTCCCCTTTCCTCTCCCATTCCTCTCCCCATTCCTCTCTCCATTCCTCTCCCCATTCCTCTCCCATTCCTCTCTCCATTCCTCTCCCAATTCCTCTCCCTCTTCTTGCTCTCCCCATTCCTCTCCCCATTCCTCTCCCCATTCCTCTCCCCATTCTTCTCTCCATTCTTCTCCCCATTCCTCTCCCCATTCCTCTCCCATTGCCCCTGCAGCCATAGCAACAGTGCAGCAGCGGCCAGTGGCAGTCATAGGCCCGGGTACTTCCGACCAAGCAGCGCTAGTCAGCCCGCTTGCTACTGCCACTCAAGTAAGCAAACCCGTACATACGCCGAGCCGAGACGTCTGGAAAGCCTTGTCAGCCATCTCGCCAGTGCCACTCAATAAGCTGATCCAAGCTGCCTCATCCAAAGCCTCGAATCGACCTGAAAAGGCCTGCTTTTGAGTCGACTCAAGAAGAGCATCGTCAGCCGTCGCGCCACTGCCACCCAATAAGCCAATCCATGCTGCCTTGCTAAGTTGACTCAAGAAGTCGGCTCAAGAAGCCGACTCAAGAAGAACATTGTCTGTCCCATGATCCCATCGCCCCATGCTGCCTTATCTAAAACCTTTACCCCCCCTTCGCCCTCCAACCCTCCCTCCCTGCCACCATCCGTTCATCCACCTCTCCCCCCCTTTTTTTCTCCACCCCCCTTTTCTCCCCCCCCCCTTTCTTCCCCCTCGCGCTCCTCCACGCTGCCCCAATCCTGCCATGCTCCCACCTTTCATTCCCTTCAAACGCCCTTTGTTTCGGCAGCAACGGACGTGCAGCTCACGGTGGGAGCCGATCGCCGGCCCCTATCTCCCTTCCTCCACTTTCCAACCCCCCCCCCCCCCCTCCTCACCCCCTTCGTACATCCAATCCTTTCAGACCCCCTTTGTGTCGGCGGCAGCAACAGACGTGCAGCTGACGGTGGGAGGCACCCGGCCCTACTTCATGAGGACCATTCCCAATGATGGCGTCAACATGCAGGCCATTGCAGGTGAGAACAGGGTGACTGGAGAGTCGATGCAGAAGTCTCCTCATTCCCAATGACGGCATCAACATGCAGGCCGTTGCAGGTGCAAACAAGGCGATGCATGCATGCAGACATGGTTGTATGTAGGCAACCACAGGTTTTTTAGAATTATCATTTCTCTGTGTGGGAGGGAGCCGGCTGCACTTCGTGAGGACCATTCCCAACGACGGCGTCGACATGGAGGCCATTGCAGGTGAGAGAAAGGTTATGTTGTGCATGCAGATATGGTTGTACCATCTCAAAAGTGTCTGACAGTGGGAGGGAGCTGGCTGCACTTCGTGAGGACCATTCCCAACTATGGTGTCAACATGCAGGCCATTTCAGGTGACATGCCGGCCATTGCAGGTGACATGCCGGCCATTCGCTTTCTCTCCATTCCGTTTCTCTCTCCCGGGTTCGCCCTCTCCCGCTGCAGCGCTGCTCCTCAAGTACAAGTGGAGGGAGTTCGTTGCAGTCTATACTGACAATCGTTTCGGCCGCAACGGTATCACTGCGCTAATGTCGTACCTCCTCGCGAGCAAGGTGCACACACTCACTCACCAGCACTGCTTGGTACTGAATCACTAGCAGCTACTCACTATTGCATTGCAACGGCATCACTGCGCTCATGAAGTACCTCCTCGCCAGCAAGGTACGAGATGCTCACAAGCACGTTTCGATTTACTCACAAGCCGCTGCTTGGTACTGAGTCACTACAGCTACTCACAATTACAACGGCATCACTGCACTCATGACCTACCTCCTCTCCAGCAAGGATGTGTTTTGTTTTTGAGAATGATCAAAAGCAAAACCCACTTGTGACCTACCTCCTCTCCAGCAAGGTGCCGATACGCTTACAAGCACGTCTCGAATTCTCCACAGGCTCAAATTTCCTCACAAGCCGCTGCTTGGTATCGAGTCACTAACAGCTGCTCGCAATCGCAACAGCATCAACACTGCGCTCATGGCAGGCATGCCTCCTTGCGAGAGTACGGCGAGTACCCAAAGTACAAAATGCCTGGCATGTGCGCATCGCTTTTGAGGCGCGTCAAAAGTACCCCAAGGTACAAAATGCCTGGCATGTGCGCATCGCTTTTGAGGCGCCTCAAAAGTACCCAAGGTATAAAATGCCTGGCATGTGCGCATCACATAGCGGCGAGTACCTATCTGGATGACGCGGCATTGTCCGCTCCCCTTCTTGACCTCCCCCCCTAGACATGAGCAAAACCGGGTAATTACCCGACCCGACCCGGTTTTGTCCTACCCGCAATCGGGTCCGGGTCGGGTCGGGTCGGGTAATTTCTGGGTAATTTTTGGAGGTCTGTTACCCGGCCCGGCATTTTAATACCGTGTAATTGGGTACCCGTCTGGCGGGTCGGGTATACCCGACCCGCATTTAACTGAAGTCGGGTAATATTACCCGGGTACCCCTAGGTGGCTGTAAAATTCAGCAAACCCGGAGTAACAAACCCAAAGTCGGGTCGGATACCCGCGACCCGACGGGTAATAAATTACCTGACATTTCGGGTAATTCTCCGGTAACGGGTATGCATTACCCGGCCCGAGTACCCGACCCGACCCGGCCGGGTAATTCGTCAAAATCCTATTACCCGACCCAGCCAAAATGTCGGGTCATGTTGGGTCAAAATGCTCAAGTCTATCCCCCCCCTTCCCTTCCCTTCGCCTGCGCTCGAAAGGCCTACCGCACCAAAGGGCACCTGCGCTACCTAGTTTTGAGGCGCCTCAAAACCGCACCAAAGGGGCACCTGCGCTACCTAGTTTTGAGGCGCCTCAAAACCGCACCAAAGGGGCACCTGCGCTACCTAGTTTTGGGGCGCCTCAAAACCGCACCAAAGGGGCACCTGCGCTACCTAGTTTTGAGGCGCCTCAAAACCGCACCAAAGGGGCACCTGCGCTACCTAGTTTTGAGGCGCCTCAAAACTGCACCAAAGGGCACCTGCGCTACCTAGTTTTGAGGCGCCTCAAAACCGCACCAAAGGGGCACCTGCGCTACCTAGTTTTGAGGCGCCTCAAAACCGCACCAAAGGGGCACCTGCGCTACCTAGTTTTGAGGCGCCTCAAAACCGCACCAAAGGGCACCTGCGCTACCTAGTTTTGAGGCGCCTCAAAACCGCACCAAAGGGGCACCTGCGCTACCTAGTTTTGAGGCGCCTCAAAACCGCACCAAAGGGGCACCTGCGCTACCTAGTTTTGAGGCGCCTCAAAACCGCACCAAAGGGCACCTGCGCTACCTTCACTGCTCTGTGTTGGCCTGCTGCGTCTGCTGTTTCTGCTGCGGTGGCTTTCGATGTGTGCATCGTGCAAAGAGAAGGGTATCTGTGCTGTGCTACCTGCAACCCACAGCCTCTCATAAAGCCTTCGCCTCCCCCCTTTCGCCTTCCCCCCTTTCGCCTTTCTCCCCCCCCTTCCTCTCCTCCCCCTCCCCCCCCCCCCCTCTTTTCCCCTCCCCCTCGCCTGCACTCGAAAGGCTTGGAATGTGCGCATCGCTCAAAGGGTACCTGTCAAGTCCACGTGGACAGCTGATGACGTGGCGCAGGCTCTGGCTGCCAGCAAGGTGGTGGATTCTGCCGTCTATGTGCTGCACGCCTCCTCTACCATGTCTGCTCTCATACTCGATACAGGTACACTCGATACAGGTTAACTCAATACAGGTACACTCGATGCAGGGAAATTTGATGCATGTATACGTGATACAGGCAAACTCTATACAGGTACTCTCGCTACATGCATGTTGGATACAAGTCCGCTTGATGAATGCTGGGAGGAAACTGCCTCCCTTTGCCACCTCCCCATGCCATTCGATCTGCCACGCACCAGCAAGCCGGGCGGGCATTATAAGGAGCTACCACGTTTGCGACGTGCCGCCTTAGATGCCCCAAATCAAACCCCTCTGCTTGAGTCGACCTCCCCATGCCATTCGCTCTGCCACGCACCAGCAAGCCTGCCGGGCATTATAAGGAGCTACCACGTTTGCGACGTGCCGCCTTAGATGCCCCAAATCAAACCCCTCTGCTTGAGTCGACCTCCCCATGCCATTCGCTCTGCCACGCATGCACCAGTGAGCAGGCCGGCATTATGAGGAAGCACCACGTGTGTGCTGTGTGCCTCCTTTTGAGTCGACTCATAAGGAAGAACCACGTGTGTGCAGCATGCCGCCTTTTGAGTCGACTCATAAGGAAGCACCACGTGTGTGCAGCGTGCCGCCTTTTGAGTCGACTCATAAGGAAACACCACGTGTGTGCAGCGTGCCGCCTTTTGAGTCGACTCGTAAGGAAGCACCACGTGTGTGCAGCGTGCCGCCTTTTGAGTCGACTCATAAGGAAGCACCACGTGTGTGCAGCGTGCCGCCTTTTGAGTCGACTCATAAGGAAGCACCACGTGTGTGCAGCGTGCCGCCTTTTGAGTCGACTCATAAGGAAGCACCACGTGTGTGCAGCGTGCCGCCTTTTGAGTCGACTCGTAAGGAAGCACCACGTGTGTGCAGCGTGCCGCCTTTTGAGTCGACTCGTAAGGAAGCACCACGTGTGTGCAGTGTGCTGCCTTTTGAGTCAACTCATAAGGAAGCACCACGTGTGTGCAGCGTGCCGCCTCTTGAGTCGACTCATAAGGAAGCACCACGTGTGTGTAGCGTGCCGCCTCTTGAGTCGACTCATAAGGAAGCACCACGTGTGTGCAGCGTGCCGCCTTTTGAGTCGACTCATAAGGAAGCACCACGTGTGTGTAGCGTGCCGCCTCTTGAGTCGACTCATAAGGAAGCACCACGTGTGTGCAGCGTGCCGCCTTTTGAGTCGACTCGTAAGGAAGCACCACGTGTGTGCAGCGTGCCGCCTTTTGAGTCGACTCATAAGGAAGAACCACGTGTGTGTAGCGTGCCACCTCTTGAGTCGACTCATAAGGAAGCACCACGTGTGTGCAGCGTGCCGCCTTTTGAGTCGACTCGTAAGGGAAGCACCACGTGTGTGCAGCGTGCCGCCTTTTGAGTCGACTCATAAGGAAGCACCACATGTGTGTGCGTGGCGATGCCCCAAACCAAAGCCCTCTGCTTCAGCTGACCTCCCCATGCCAATCACTTTGCCACACACCAGCCAGATGCCAGCGAGCCAGGCATGGTAAGGAACTACGGCGTGTCTTTTGAATCGAGTCGGAAAGTACCTTCCCGTGCCATTCACTCTGCCACACACCAGCCAGCCAGAAGCCGGCAGGTGGGGCATGGTACGGAACTCTGAGTTATGAGTCTATTTTTTAGGCGCCTCAAAAAGAGACTCCTCATGCATGGGTTTTATATAGAGAGATTGTTTGTTGCTTGGAAGATTGAATGTAGCTTATTGAAGCGATTGGTGCGCACGCGGCTTCTGAAGCTGCCTACTGGCGAGGGATCGAGCTCAACTACTTGTCAAGACACCCTCGAGGTTTGACGACGTGGCGTCTTGGCTTTGCCAGGATGGCCTGGATTGGTCCCCAAATTTTTTGGGTCGACCAGGGTGAAGATAACCTAGAGTTTTGTTTAACGGATGCTTAGCTTCTACTTAGGGGCTTTGCTTTGCTCGAACTTTCTCATTGGCACTGATGAAGGCTTGCTAGGGATTTCCCTAAACAGCCGAACGGAAACATGTGTGTCCCCTGTTTCAATCGTTGTTAAGAGAAGAGCATTTTAGGGAGAAGAGCTCCAGTTTTTTCCGAACTCTTGGCTATGTCAGCTCCAAGCATTTTACTGTTTTCCTAACTTGCCTAAACTGACTTCTAAGACTGCGCTCACTGGAAGAATGTCCGAAGACCGTGCTATTCACTCTGCCACACACCAGCCAGCCAGAAGCCAGCAGGTGGGGCATGGTACGGAACTCTGAGTTATGCCCGTGAGTTGTGCGCCAGAACCCTAAACCCCGGAGCCAGATGCCAGCAAGCCAGGCATGGTAAGGAGCTGCCGCGTGTCTTTTGAGTCGACTCACAAATCACCTCCCCCCGTGCCGTCCACTATGTCAGAAACCAACCAGACAGATGCCGGCAGGCTGGGAACGGTAAGGAACTACCACGTGTCTTTTGAGTTTGTTTTTGAGGCGCCTCAAAAACCGATTCAGAAATCACCTCCCCCCGCCATGCACTCTGCCACACACCAGCCAGACAGATGCCAGCAAGCCAGACATGGTACGGAACTCTGCGTTGTGCCCCTGAGTTGTGCGCCAGAACCCTAAACCCTGAAGCCAGATGCCAGCAAGCCAGGCATGGTAAGGAACTACCACGTGTCGAGTCGACTCACAAATCACCTCCCCCCGTGCTGTCCACTGTGCCAGAAATCAGCCAGACAGATGCTGGCAGGCTGGGCATGGTACGGAGTCTCAGAAGGGCGATTCCCTATCCCTTTGCCCCCTCAGCTTGCTTCATTCCCTCTTTACTCCAGCCAGCAGGCTGGCTGCGCATGATGGGGAAGAACTATGAGTGGATAGCATCGGGGGGGGGGGGAGGGAGATCCCAGAATGGCAATTCTCTATCGCTTTGCATACACAACCCATCATTCCCCCTTTACCCCAGCCAGCAGGCTGCCTGAGCATGATGGGGAAGAACGATGAGTGGATAGCATCGGAAGGGGGGGGGAAGGGAGATCCCAGAATGGCAATTCTCTATCGCTTTGCATACCCAACCCATCATTCCCCCTTTACCCCAGCCAGCAGGCTGCCTGAGCATGATGGGGAAGAACTATGAGTGGATAGCATCGGAGGGTTGGGGGGGAAGGGGGAGATCCCAGAATGGCAATTCTCTATCGCTTTGCACACCCAACCCATCATTCACCCTCTAACCCAGCCAGCAGGCTGCCTGAGCATGATGGGGAAGAACTATGAGTGGATAGCATCGGAGGGTTGGGGGGGAAGGGGGAGATCCCAGAATGGCAATTCTCTATCGCTTTGCACACCCAACCCATCATTCACCCTCTAACCCAGCCAGCAGGCTGCCTGAGCATGATGGGGAAGAACGATGAGTGGATAGCATCGGAGGGGACGGCCAGAATGGCAAATTTCTTTCCCCTTGACCCCTCAACCCCCATCATTGCCTCACCTCTTTACTACAGCCAGCAGGCTGGGCATGATAGGGAAGAACTACGTGTGGATAGCATCGGAAGGGGCTGCTCAGGCCAACACGTCCACGCTGCAGCATGCAGAGGTGAGTGGGGGCCAGGCCGTGAGCAGAGCAGAGTATGCGTCCGACCAAGAATAATCAAGTGGAGATGATAGGGGGGGCTGGAACGCACTGGCACTGCAGAGTGCACAGGTCAGGGGGGACAAGGGGGAGCGGAGATAAGGGGGAGGGGAGGTAAGGGGAGGTGGGACGGCATGCATAGGGGCACACAGCTAGTTGTGCGTGGATAGCATCGGAGGGGGCTGTTTAGTTCGACAGGGTATGACACTCCCTACCTGCCCCTGTTTACTCTTCCTCCTCCCCATCTTTCAACCCCCCGTTCCCCCCCTTCTCCTTCCCCCTCCCTCCCCCTCATTCCCTAGGGCCTTATAATCACAGCCTCCTACCTCCCCCCGTCGCCTCGCCTGGCGGCCTTCAAGCAGCGGTGGAAGCAGCTCAGCCCAGAGCAGTTCCCAGGGGCGGCTGAGGAGGACCCCAAGACCTACAGCCTCGCGGCCTATGATGCCGTTTATCTCATCTCCCTAGCTCTACACTCTTTACTCGTTAAAAGCGTCTCTCAGCTGCCAAGTGCCAGCGCCTTTCACCTGCCGTCGGAAACAGCCGCCAGTGGAATGAGTGCGATTGCTGCACCTGCAGCGTCTGCTGCTGCTGCTGCTGCACCTGCGGAATCTGCTGCTGCTGCTGCGGCAGCACCTGTTGCTGCTGCTGAGGCATCTGCTGCTGCAGCAGCAGCAGGGGGAGCGCAGCCGTTGGTTCTGCCGGTGGGAGCAGGGCAGGGCGGGGAGGGCGATGGGGGCTCATTCCACTTCTGCACAACCTGCATCGCAGCTCCAGTGAGCCATTTCCTGTCTTTTGAGAATTCTACAAAGCCAGCTTACCTTTTGGAGAATTCTCAGAAACCAGCTTACCTTTTGAGAATTCTCAACCTCATTCCTCATCTGCACAACCTGCATCGCGGCTCCGGTGAGCCATTTGCTGTCTGTCTAGTCTTGTGTGTGTATGTGCGCTGGTGTAGTTTCCATGCTTCGGCTTCCGCCCGGCCTTTCAGGCTTGGCTGCTCCTGTTGTGCGTACGCCAATCTGATTTCTGCCTGTGCCTTGATTCTTGCTTCTCCTGTTGCTTCCCCTGTTGCTTCTCCTGTTGCTTCCCCTGTTGCTTCTCCTGCTGCTTCCCCTGTTGCTTCTCCTGCTGCTTCCCCTGTTGCTTCTCCTGTTGCTTCTCCTGTTGCTTGTCCGTCCCCCCTACTGTCTTCACATACACTGGTTGGCAGTCGGGCCTGCCCTGACGCAAAGCCACTCAGTTCCCACCTGTGCCTCGCACCTTGCTTCTCCTCCCCCCCACCCTTCGCCCTTATCTCTGGCTGGCAGTTGGGCCTGTCCTCCGCAAAGCCATTCTCAACACTTCCTTCGAAGGCCTCACTGGAAGGTAACACCTGCTAGAGAACACCTGCCAGATAACACCTGCTAGATGACACAGCTGCAGAGGGTAACATACACCTGCAGAGGGTAACACACAGCTACAGAGGGTAACACACCTGCAGAGGGTAACACACACATTGTCTGTAATGCGTTTGTGGACGTCCCCCCCCCTCTCCCCCTTCCCCTGAAGGAACTAGCTTTGAGGAGAAAATGATGGTTTGAGTAGGGAGCCAAGAGGCTCTATTGTACAAACATTGGAGCAAGGAAGAGATGGAGGGGAAAGTCTCCCATTGGCCGTAATGTAGACCAATGGGAGAGGTAGCTTGGAGGACAAGCAACCACAAAGTGTAGTGCTTTCCGATTGGCCACAATGTGGACCAATGGGGGAGGTTGCTTGGAAGGTAAGCAACCACAAAGTGTGGTGCTTGGTGATTGGTTGGGTCTTGAGACCAATGACCATTTGGTTGGAATAGTGCCAACCAAATGTCTAAGACCAAATCCAATCTTGACCAACCCAAATGTGGGGTTAGTCAACCCAACCAACAACCCCCCAATAAATAAATGACTACACCTCCTGATCTAGGCATGCATGTTGTATAGATATCTATTTTACAACACAACCCCCCAACATGCATAAGACTAGAATTCGTGAATCAAGAGGCGGACGAGGGAACGGGGGGAGCGAGGCCAAGAAGACGAAGGGGGAGGAGTGGGCGACATGGGGGAGGGCTTTGGTGAAGATGTCAGCAAGATTGGCGGCAGAGTCAATCTTGCCCAGCTGGAGGTGGCCACCCTGCACGAGCTCGCGAATGAAGTAGTGGCGAAGCTCAATGTGCTTGGAGCGCCCGTGGAACACAGCATCCTTCGTGAGGTGGATGGTGCTGGCGGTGTCGCACCAGATGGTGGGACAGCGCTGAGGGGCACCAAGCTCCTCAAGAAGGAAAGTGAGCCAGCGAGCCTCCTGCGCGGCCATAGTAGCAGCATACAGCTCTGCTTCGCAGGAGGAGAGTGCAATGGAGGAAGAGCGGGTGGAGCGCCAGCTGATGAGGCCGCTGCCAAGGAGAAGCCATAGCCCTGGGAAGAGCGGCGGTCAAGCCTAGAGTCAGCCCAGGAGGAATCAGAGTAGCCAGTGAGGAGGGGAGGGGAGGGGCCGCCAAGGGTAAGGACGAAGTCCTTGGTCCCGCGAAGGTAGCGGAGGCCACGCTTGGCCGCTTGCCAGTGGACGGCATCATGCTTGCCGATACCAACGAAGCGGGCCAATACGCTGATGGGGTTATGTCAGGTCTGGGCGGGTGGAGACCATGGCATACATGAGAGAGCCTATGAGTTCAGCGTAGGGGTGGGAGGAGGAGGAGGCGGAGGTGAGGGGAGTGAGGTGGTGCCCAACCCCTGCATGGCGATGTTCAAGAAGGAGCAGCAACACATGGCGACATGTAGGCAGACGCCACAGAGGTGTTCCCAATGTGCGCAACTCCTGTTGAGTCATCACTCCTCCTCTTACCCCCCACCCCCTCCCCCTTCTCCAAAATCATTCCCCCCGCATGGCAACGACGTGCAGGCAGAAGCAACGGAGGTGCTCAGCTCAATGTGCAGCACATTGCGACGTGCAGGCAGAAGCAACGGAGGTGATCAATGTGCGCAACTCGTGTTGAGACACCCCCCTCTCTCTCCCCCCCCACCTCCCTCTCCCCCTCTCCAGAATCTCCCTTGCAGCGCATGGCGATGTGCAGGCAGAGGCAACGGAGGTGCTCAACGTGCGCAATGCTACAGCGCAGCGAGTTGGCTTCTGGACCCCTGCCTGGCAGCTCACGCCCTCGCTCAAGGTCTGCTCTGCGCTTTGCACTGTGTTGCTCGCATGGCATTGTAACGAGGTGACCTTTGAGTCGACTCAAAAGGCTTCTGGAATCTGGACCCCCGCCTGACACCTCACGCCCTCGCTCAAGGTTTGCGCTTCACTCTGTGATGCTTCACTCTGTGATGCTTCACTCTGTAATACGTGTCGCCCTGTGATGCGTTGGGAATGCGGCGCTCTCAGCAAGCGCTCTTGGTCTCAGCGCTGCTGTGCTGCTCTTTTAGAATTCTAAAAGATTGCTCTTGGTCTCGATGCTGCTGTGCCGCTCTTTAGCTCACGAGGTCTCGGGATTTTCTCCCAGGGACTTCCCTGCCGCCCCAGAATGGCTTTTGAGTTTGTCAGCATCTGCTGCTGCTATCTACTCAACAGTCACCTCTTGGTCTCAACAGTCACCTCTTGGTCTCAACAGTCACCTCTTGGTCTCAACAGTCACCTCTTGGTCTCAACAGTCACCTCTTGGTCTCAACAGTCACCTCTTGGTCTCAACAGTCACCTCTTGGTCTCAACAGTCACCTCTTGGTCTCAACAGTCACCTCTTGGTCTCAACGCTTCTGCTCTTTTAGCTCCGCGCGATCTTGGAATCTGTTGCCTGAAGCTTTCAAGCTTTACCTGCTGCCTCAGCACATCATCCCTTCCTCCAAGGAGTTTTCATGCCATTGTCCTCTCTCATGCCATTGTTCTCCATCACCCCTGGCCCTGCCCTGCCAGCCCCCGTCCAAGGAGTCTATTTTTGAGGCGCCCAGGAAAAGCTCTCGAGTTTTCCTCTCTGCCTCAGATTCCTGTCCACCCTCTTTCTTCTCTTCTCCATCACCCCCTGGCCCTGCCAGCCCCCCTCCGAGGACAAGGAGGAACCACTCGGCATTGTCTTCCCTGGTGGGCTCGCAGTAGTGAGTGTTGCCTTCGCTGGTGGTGGTGTAGCGTGGATCTTATTTCTTGTGGGGGTGCTTGCATTGCGTGCCATGCTTGCACGCCATGCTTGCACGCCATGCTTGCACGCCATGCTTGCTTGCACGCCATGCTTGCGTGCCATGCTTGCACGCCATGCTTGCTTGCACGCCATGCTTGCATGGTGGGGGGGGTGATGAAGCTGCCATGTCCCCTATCAGAATGTCGTCAACCCGGCATGCCTCCGTTTCCTGCTCGTCGTCCCTTCATCATACGCCCTCTCTTGCGTGCGCAAGACTCACCTCACACCTTCTATTTTTGAGGCGCCTCAAAAATCATACTCCCCTCTTGCGTGCGCAAGACTCACCTCACACCTTCTATTTTTGAGGCGCCTCAAAAATCATACGCCCTCTCTTGCGTGCGCAAGACTCACCTCACACCTA